>JAADXL010000561.1:0-22351 GCA_023337755.1 Pythium aristosporum | reverse complement strand
GACGCCGACGCTGATGCGGATGCGGACGCTGACGCTGACGCCGACGCTGACGCCAGAAGCCTTCGCCGCCAGCGTCGATTGGAAGAGCTGTCGCTGCCTCTCCACGAAGACCACGGTCTCTTCATCGCCATGTCGGCGCCCAAGTACTTTGAAGTGGAATCCGACGGCCGCCGCCTTGTGGAACGGAAGCTGGCGGCCGATGCGTCCGGTCTGATTATCCAAACGGCCAGTGGTGAGCGCGTGCGTCCGGTTCTGAACGGAGACGAGCTGGTGTTGATGATGGGCACGGGTGCCTCACGCTGGCTGCAAACGAGCCACGCGGTGCCCGCTGTGCTCCACGGCATGAAGATGCCGGAGCCTTTGAACGGTCGCCGTTCGCTGCGTGCGTGGTTTGGCAAGATGACGCTGTTGCCAGCGTACCAGCGCATGCTTCAGACGAACTCTCCATTTGCAGAGCATCAGAATGAGACGACACGTCAGCTGCTGATGAACCAAGAGTCCGACCTCAGGACTGTGGGGTGTGCGTCGGGTCGTCGCCTCGCGCCGTCGGATCCGCAGTGTATGTTCCGTGAGTGCACGCTAAAGGCTGGCCAAGCCCAGCCAAGTCAGCCGTGCTCGAAGCTGTGCAACAATCAGGGCCATCCTGCCGACATCAAGCTGTGCTCTAAGGTGTGCAACTGCAAGGCTTCCAAGCCCGGCAAGGTGTGCTGGCACTTGTGTGTGGCGACGCTGCCGACTGGATCTTGCGCGGCGCAAAGCCAAGTGTGTGATGGCCAAGCCCTGCGATGCAACCGTTCGCGTTCCTTCAAAAGCCACCACGAGAAGCACCACAAGAAGCACAACAAGAAGCACAACAAGAAGCACGACGAATAAGTGCGGTACGTCATTTGTCCTTTTATGGGCTAGTTGAAGAGCTCCCGACTGATCTTGTTCTCGTCGTCTTTTGAATCGATAGGACCTGGCATTTGCTGCTCCGCATTGAAAACAAGGCATCGCCCTCAGTGGCGACGAGCAACACCACTGCGGGACCCAACGGTGGCTCTGATCCCATGGGCGAAGAGTCGTCAGGCGAAGCGGGGATGGCGTTTGAGTTTGCGTTGAATTGGACCGAGAGTTACGACTGTCTGCATCAATACATACCCCTCTTGTTGTTGACATGTGCGGACGTAGACGTAATAAGTTTCGTACTGGCGCCAGGAGAGTGGTGGCCACTGGGCAGCCTCAAGTGTGCACGGCGGCGGCACTCTGGCGGCTGGCGGATTCTGGCACCGAAGAGCATCCTAGGGGCCTGAGGAATTGCAAACTCATGTAATCACCCATTCCTCCTGCACGGGCGCACTGGCTGCTTCTCCCTCCCACGTTGTATACACAGCGCTAAGGGGGATGAATTCCTGGTTTCACGAGTTGAACAAACCTGTCCAACTCATGAAGCCACGCAGCGACTGTTTTCTTGAAAGTGTCTCCCACTTGGTGTACCGATCGGTTCAGTAGACCACTTCCGAGGTCGGCAACAGTAGATCAAAACTTCATCAATGGAGTCGGCGAGCTTCAAAGGCTCGTGTGACAACTGCATCTGTACACCCTCCTATAGTAGTAGTCCGTGCGGTTAATTACCTCATTGGTGGTCCGCGCCGATGAGCCAGCGACCTTACAAGTCCAATACAGTACGAGGATAGAGTTTTGTGTTTCTTTACGGTTGAGTCACAGTGCTCTGCAACTCTGCAAGTCGTTGCTGGGCCATGCCCACGAACGCGTGGTCCACGCCATGGGTCACGCGCAGGGTCTCGTGAGCAGCCGTGAGGTATTCGCGGGCTTTTTCGCGACTGCCCTCGGCCGCGCACAGATCGCCCAATGTGAACAAGTGCAGCCCGACCATCGCGTGGTGGGAACTGTACACGCGCTTGTACACGCGCAGGATCTGCTCGCCCGTAACGACAGCGTCGCTGAGTGAGCTTCGCTCCTGGACCTGGAGGGTAAACAACTGCGACAGCGTCGCGAGCCGCTGAATATTGTCAGGGTGGAGGACAGTGTCTTGGACCACGAGTGCTTGAGTGAGAACTGTGATTGCCTCGGCTCGGCTTGGCGCGTTGGCTGCGGCCGCCACCACCGCCACAGCCTCGTCCACTTGGCGATGGCGCGCTAGCGACCACTGTGCGCTTGTGACACCGTCGACATCGGCGTCTAAGAAGCGATCTCTCGACGCTGGGTCGCTCATGGGGGACGCACACCGCACACAGGCGCACGTAAAGTGATAGCGACGCCGCAGTCGCTCCTGCCGTTCCGTCCGAGGCAGTGCCATGTCATCTGCGCATCATAGGAATCCACCGATGAGGCTCCAGAACGCTGTTATCCGCCCACTCTTACGTACCGTAGGCGTGCGTGATTTCCTCGCCCGAGGGGATCGATCGCAGCGCACGGAACGCGACCGTGTGGGTCGACGCCTCAAACCTGTTGACAGTACATCCGTCTATCAATACATGAGAGAGAGAGAGGCAGATGAAGGAAAGCCTGGACGACCCAACGCACGTGATGGCAGCATTGGGCTCGCAGCTGTGGTTGACCATGGCGGCCAATGGGAAGCAGCCCGCGCCGACGGGCACGAGGCGCGCATCGCAGATGGAAAAGTTGTTGTTGCGGAAGCGGCTCAGCAGGCGCTGCAAGTGCTGCAGCGACGTTGCAGTCGCCTCCCCGCGCACCAGTCCAAGCTTCTGCGTGAGCACGGCGAGCAGCTCCATCTCCTGTGTGCAGTCGTCCTCGTGCCAAGCGAGCCGCAATGGGGATACGGTCGCTGACAGGGCGTCGTCAGCGTTCGGCATTGCCGCGGTGACGCGCCGCACAACGCGCCCCAACAAGAGAACGTCTGAGAGCTGGTCGCTGCGCAGCTTGAGCGCCGTGAGCTGCGCGAGCGTCGAGCACTCGGCGATGTGGTCGGGCTTCCAGTCGCGCTGCTGACACGCGCGCGAGCCTGTTGCACCATAGGGCATCAACGAGCAGCCCAGGCAGTACTGATGCAAAAACACATCCACGTACAGTAGTAGGCGACGCGGCAACGGCCGCATCGGCTCAGTGTCGCGGCCGCGTCCTCGGCGCTGCGGAAGCACGCGTGGCAGTGGGTCGCCCACCGGGACGGGTCCAGCACCGCCGCAAAGGGCGGCTCGCGCAGCAACAGATCACCCGCTTGCGCGCTGCTACATGGAGACGCATCGCACACAACGCGACGACCGCGGTCTCCGCTCGCGTCGGACGCGTCGGCGGCAGCGGCTCGCGGCGAAGAAGCGTCCACCCGATACATCAGCGATCTCGATCTCTTATTCTATGGGAGCCAAGCAGTCTATTAGGCTGGTCTAGTATTGAGAATGTTGCACGAAGGTCGCACGAAGGTCGCCTGCCATGATGTCCATTTGCGGCCTCACCTACATCGTTGTGGGTGGTGCTGTTGCTCTCGATGGCGATGCAGTCCGTCCAGCGAACTGTGAGAAACACCCGCAAGCACCTCTGGTTGGCAGAGTGGAAAGCAAACGCACCGCAACTTGTGGGCCATTTCAGCGACGCGACTTTTACAGAGATGACGGATGGGCGCGTCATGTCGTGCATAAAAGGGCGCAGTATCTGAGTAAAATGGTTGCGATTACACCACCGGGATAGGAACGACCCAAAACGGTATTGGACCGACCCAAACGAAGCGGGCAAGCCAAGCCCGACCTATTATCCATCATTTGAGTCTATCGTTTTACAGGAAGAGGCTCGTCTTTTCCAGACTGAGAGAGCAGTCTTCGCGTAAGCGTATCACCCCCAGGCCGCTGAGTCTCAGTGTTTTGGGGGCTGATAAACGTGACGTGGACAGCGTTACAACCTCATAGAAAGTGCAAATGGGGCGAGAGAAAATCCGATGTGTCCTACCTTTTTATGGTGGCGACGCTCAGACACCTCAATGATTTCACGACTGAGGCGATAAACATCTATGAACGTTTTGGGCTGTACCCATAAACTACTGAAAGGGTGTGAGACCGGCAAAGGCGATTCGAATGGAATGGGCTCCCCCTCACAGGCTGTGAGTCACAGCGCGCTCACCCGCTGAATGCTTTCAGGAAGTGACCGGAATCCTTCAAGGAACAGCGGGCAGCTCCGCACTCCGTGCATAAGAACCTCTCTCTCTTTCTCTCTCTCTCTCTCTCTCGCTGACCTCTCGCATTCTCCAATTCGCTCGCGACGACTACAATCGCGACCACCACCCTTTCTCACCGAGCACCAGGGTATTCTCAATCTTCTCGACTATGAAGATCCACCAGACGTTGTTCGCCGCCGCTATTGCTAGCGTGCTCTCCATCACGACGCCGTCCGCACTTGCTTCGGCTGCCGGTGGTTGTCCGTTTGGCTACACTGAGGGCGCCAGGCCCATGCGCAACCTCAACGAGCGTCAGATCGCCCCCGCGAGTACGATGCCCGAAGTCGCCGACTTTGAAGCCGTCAAGAAAGACATTGTGGCCCTGCTGACCGACTCGAAGGACTGGTGGCCGGCCGACTTTGGCAACTACGGGCCGTTTTTCATCCGCCTTGCGTGGCATTGCGCTGGCACGTACCGTGTGTCCGACGGCCGCGGTGGCTGCGACGGCGCTCGCATTCGCCACCTACCTGAGCGTGCGTGGGAGGACAATACCAACACGGACAAGGCGCTGAAACTGCTCGAGCCGCTAAAGCGCAAGTACGGTGCGTCTCTCTCGTGGGGCGATCTCATCGCGCTCACGGGGACGACCGCAATCGAAAGCATGGGTGGCCCCAAGATCGGCTTCTGCGGTGGCCGCGTGGACGACATTGACGGCTCGGAGAGTGTCGAGCTCGACGCGGCCCATCCTGTTGCCGAGGTCGAATGCGACAAAGACGGCAAGTGCGAGCTGCCTCTGGGCGCCAAGGCTTCTGGTCTCATCTACGTGAACCCGGAAGGCCCAATGGGCAATCCGGACCCGGCGGCCTCCGCACTTGAGGTCCGTGACACGTTCAACCGCATGGGGTTCTCGGATCGCGAAACTGTCGCTCTTGTTGGTGGTGGCCACGGCTTTGGCAAGATGCACGGCGCCTGCTCCACCGGCCCAGGGCCCAACCCGATCAAGTCTCCTCAGGCGCCATGGCCGGGCACGTGCACCAACGTCACTGCACACCCAAGGGGCGCAGGCAACAACACGTACACGAGCGGCTTTGAAAACGCGTGGACATTCCAGCCGACGAACTGGACGAACGAGTTCTTTCAGGGGCTCACGCAGGTGCCGCTTTTTGAGAAAGAAATCAGCCCGGGCGGCCGCGTGCAGTGGCGCGGCGTGCCCGACACGGACCCGCCGCTTCGTATGCTCACGTCCGATCTCGCACTCGTCAATGACGACAAGTACAAGCCGGTGTCGATCGAGTTTGCCGAGAACATCACCGCGCTCGCAGACACCTTTGGGCCAGCGTGGTACAAGCTGTTGACGCTCGACATGGGCCCGGTGACGCGGTGCCGTGGCAACCTCGTGCCGCCCGCCGAACCGTTTCAGAACCCATTGCCGCCAGCGCCCGCCCCGAGCCAATTGCCGGATTACACGGCCGTGTGGCAGCGTGTGCAGGCGCTCCTGAGCCGGGAGCTGGACGGTCTCACGAGCGACACGGTCGCCGGGGGCAAGAAATACAATGGCGCATTGTTTGTGCACCTCGCGTACCAATGCGCGTCGACGTTCCGCGTCACGGACTATGCTGGTGGCTGCAACGGCGCCAAGATCCGATTTGCGCCACAGAAGGACTGGTACGGCAACGCCGGTTTGGACGAGGTTCTGGCGGCGCTCGAGACCGTCAAGAAGGAGTTCCCGACGCTGTCGATGGCTGATCTCATTGTGCTCGCTGGGCAGGTCGCACTGCAGCAGGGCGGCAGTGACCCGATCCTCTTTGTCGGTGGCCGTGTGGATGCGTTGGACGGTGCCAACGTTGAGAAGCTCGCACCGCGCACGTACTACAAGAGCCCGCTTGTTGAGGTGCGTGACGACGCCAAGGTGCGCGGTCTCACGGCCCACGAGTACGTGGCGCTGGCTGGACGCCCGCGCAGTATCGTGCAGCAACAGCGACTGGGCTACAACGGCACATTCACGGACCAGATCGACAAGGTCTCCAACTCGTTCTTCAATGTGCTGCTCGACAACACGTGGGTCAAGTCGGGCACGCGCCAGTACAAGGCTGAGGGCAAGGAGAACGTGTACATGCAGGACACGGACGTCGCTCTGATCTGGGACTCGACGTACATGTCGATTGTTCAGGAGTTTGCCGCCGACGAGGCGCTTTTCAAGCACGCCTTTGCGAACGCCTGGTCCGCGCTCATGAGCGCCGACCACTTCAGCACCAAGGACGGGTACTACTAAGTATCGAACAGAAGATACTGTAAGTAGGGACTATTATAATATCACACCGTCTTCCTCGCCGAGCCTTATCTGAGAAACACAGCACCATACTACGTAGTAAGAATTACTACGTGGTTTCTGTGAATCAGGGCGCAAGTAGACTACTGACTCCGCACGGTTCAAAGTTGTCTCTTTCACTGCTGTTTGTTTGCTGTCCGACATCGCATAGGTGATCAGCTTGAAGCCGATGTGCACAAGTCGCAGATTCAGTACTGGTGGCGTTTGGGTGTATTTGGTGATGCAGACATCAATACTATGCTTACCGTTCTGTCAATCCTAAGAAACGTCTTGCGGTGTTCGGGGAGGAGAGGATCGTCTTCGAACTGTTTGGCAGATGTATTGAGTCAAACTAACTCCAATGTCTCCAAGACTCGGCCTCGGAAAGGTCTCACTTATCAACTGGGTCAGCGCGGTAGATACGCGCCGTCACGGGGTTCTTGGGCACCAGCGTCGCCGCGATCTTGTAGCTCCCGTCGTTGGGGAGCACATCCAGGCGAAAGCGACTGAGCAGCGTCGCGATCAGCAGCTTCATCTGGAGCATGGCAAAGTGCTTGCCGATGCAAACTCGAGGCCCCGCGTGGAAGCTGAAGAACTCAAACGGCGAGACCACGCGAGGCTTGCCCGTAGTCGCATCGATGAACCGCTCGGGCTTGAATTCGAGTGCGTCATCGCCCCAGATACTCTCGAGTCGTCCCATGACGTACGGCGACATGCCCACAGTCGATCCTTTCGGGATGAACGTGCCGTCCACGAGATGGGTATCTCGTTCGGCCTGGCGCATGCTGAGTGGTCCCGGTGGGTAGAAGCGTAGCGTCTCTTTAATGACCGCGTCCAAGTACGTGAGTGCCTGGGTCTGGTCCATCGTCAGCGCCTTCTTCTCGCCTCGCATGAGCTCGGGGACTTTGTCCCAGAGCTCTTCGCGGAGCCTCTGCTCGACGTGTGGGTGCCTGCTCAGCATAAGGAACAGCCAGCTGAACGTATCGGCCGTCGCGTCGCGACCACCGAACACAAACATGATCCCGATGTCCCGCAGCGTCTCAGGTGAGAGCTGCGTCGCGACGTCTGTCGGGTCGTCCTGCATGGCCTGGATATACAGCTGGACGATATTCGTGGGCTCGCTGCGTGGGCCTTTGGACTGTGACTGCAGGAGCGACTTGTGGACCATGTCGCTCACGATGCGGCGAATCTCGCGCGTCACCTGGCGATACTTGCGCTCGCCGCCAATGCCGAGGAACTGCTGCAGCTTCCAGATCCACGCGGGCGTCTGCACACGGTAAAAAACCTGCGACAGGGCTTCATCGAGCGCGTGGTCCAATGGATGCCCGTGCTCGCTGCCGATGAGGTCCATCTGCAAGCCAAAACCCAGCTCAGCGATGGCCTGCAGAGTGAATTCGTGGAAGTGCTTGGAGAGATTGACTGGCTCGTGAGAGCCGCAAGATTTGTCCAGCACAGCGTAGAGCAGTTCTGCGTGCTTGTTGAAGGTCGCAGTCGCGACGTCGCGGAACATGCGGGGCGAGAAGAACTTGGTCGCGGTTTTGCGCTGGTGGAGCCACCTGTCGCCCTCGAGCGTGAAGAAGCCATTGCCAATGAGGTCGCTAAAGAGCGTGCGTGTGAACTCGCCCTTGCCAAAGACGTCGTTCTGTGTCTTGGTCACGTCCTCGACCAGCGCGGGCGTCGCGACCATGATGCTGTCGGGCAACGACGGCACGTGGGGCACCCACGGCTGCTCGCCCATCTCGAGCGTCTTCTCGTGGATCCAGTCGGCAAACCGTGACGCGTTTCGGCTCAGCTCAACCACATCACCCAACAGGAAGTGGGAGTTGGGGAGTCGCTTGGGTAGCTTGATGCTTCTGAGCCCGTGCTTCTTGGCGTACGCGTCGTGACGAGCCAGAGTCGGGGCGAGCAGCTTGTAGGTCAGCAGCGTCGCGGCAAACGCGCCAAGCGTGAGCTGAAGCGAGGACGCGTCACGCAACAGGTCGAGAAGAGCCGTGAGGACCATGAGAAGCCAGTGAGTGAATTGAAGAGTGAAAGTTGGCGCGTCCGGGGACTCGCTCCTTGGGAAGGCAGTGCCATCCTCACCACGCCCTGATGGTAGGCGACGCACTCAATTTGAGGCAGAGGATCGAGCGAGCCAAGGGATTGCGATGGGAGAGGGTCTTGTGAAGCAGCAGAAGCGAGACGTTCTTCTGCAGACGTCTCGATTGGCTGGTTATCTTCCTCGCCTTAGGCTGGTGAGTCACCGCTGTTTGTCGGACGGAAATACATCGCCAGATGCTCGTATCTGGTTGAAGGACGTCGGCGGGACTGACCAATCCCACTCAGAGGCACGGTTTTCGACAGCGCCATCCGTCGTGTGGAGTTGATCCTGCCTTTTCTCACGAAGTTCGGATGGACGACGATGGTGACGTGGGCAGATCGATATCAAGCTGATCACTCATGGGGCGAACAGATTGCCACGTGTTATCTCCAACCTCATCACTCAGTGGCAGAGGTAAACAAGCGCGAGTGAGACAACGTTCAATCCGACGTAAGCGCTGATGCCATCTCTGCCGCAGCAAAGCAGCTTTGGAACAGAAAAATGTGCAGAGCCGGCAGTCTGCTGCAGACGGAGGATGGGTGCAGGAGTGGGACTCACATGATTGACACGAGAACAGCGTTGGCCGTTGATCCTTTCTCGGCATCCCGAACCACGTCCGCCCTTAGCAGGATCAAAGGCAACTAACATTCCACCGCCGCAGCAACACAGACAGGCGTGTAGTTGGTCCGTGTTCTATCCGAGCCCTAAGCGAGCACCACATCAGGACGGCCAGTGGACCCCATCTGAGGCCACTTCCATCCAATCGCGATGACCATCCTTCGCATTGTCATGGTTCGCTCAGACGATCGACTTGACCACTATTGGTAGTAATACCTCCAGTATTAATACCCTCGTCGAGAACGCTTCTGACGTGGGCTACTATTCGTCTTTTCGTTCGGCACCTGTTCATGAGAATCGTGAGGAGCATGTTCACTGCCACCGCTTGCTTGCTTCTGCAGAAACGCACGAATGCGAACACGATCGTCGCTGCCAACGGACAGCTCACTCGGTTCGTACCTCACTGTTAACAACTCGACAATCTCAGTGTGCTTGAGCTGCACGGCCTCGACCAACGTGCGCGCCAGAAGCTCTGTAGAGACTGTACAGTTCCCAAGCAGCCACTCGAGACTCTGTACTTGGCGACGCTTGGCAGCCTCCATGACCATCCAACGGACCAGATCTCCCAGAAGCTGCCGCTTCACCAACGACGCCAGCGACCACGTGTGGCCGTGGCGAGTCGCAGCCCCTGCGATAGCCTGCGCGATCGTAGTCGTGCTGGCCACGCCACGCCGCTCGCACCGTTTGAGCAGCCAGTCGACCACTTGGGTATGATTGAAGAAACCCTTTTGCTGCGCGGCGCGGAGCAAAAGCTGCTTCTGACTTGTCGCATCTCGATCTTTCAGCACATGCTCCAGTACGGATACCATGCCAAACCTGGCGGCCCAATCGATGGCCTTGTTGGTCAGGGACTGCGCATGTTGGTACTCTTCTTGTGTAGGGAGGGGGAGCAGCTTGAGCAGGAACCGCGTGTCGCGCGAGTGCTGTATAATGGCTTGGAACGTGGCGACGTCACGCATGTGTGGGTGGCCGACTTGGTATAACAGCTCCAGTGCGTCCAAACTGCGGATGTGTACAGCCCAGACAGGTAGCCAGGCTACAGCACGGCACTCGTCGGGGCGGTGGCGGATACACGCGATCAGCACTCGCTGCCGCGCGGGCGATGTGAGGAGCCCGTCGTCGATACTAGGCCTGGGCCATCGCAACCACACTGGGAGCTCCTCCGGTAGCGTCAGCAGCCACTCAGCTAGCGCAGTTTCACAAACCTGGCCGATCGCAATGCCCGTGAAATCGAGCTCTTCAGCCCGCGTCGTTTGGAACTTCTCGGCCCGCACTTGTGCGTGCAAGTAAAAGAACTGTGCCATCGTCAAATCTCGGTGGTGAATCGACGCTTCAAAGGCCTTCCGGCTCCAGAAGCCACGGGCCAACACGAGGTACTGGACCACGTCCAGCAACGGGCACGTGATTTGGTTTAGCACACGGCCCAAGAAATCATCCTGTGGCCCCACTGGAGGGACTACTCGATCTAGAATGTACTCGTGCATCTCGACGCGCGGACAATCCACTAGTACGACCTCCACCAGGTTCTGCACGACGGGGAACCCGTAGTTTTCAAGGAGAAACTGCGCGACTTCGACGTCGCCATGATTGACCGCGACGGCCAGCGAGGAGTAGATCACAGCGCGGGAAGTCGTTTTATTAATCGACGCGTACCAGCGCAAGACGTGCGCGTGGCCGTAGCGAACGCCTGCGGTCATGATCAACGAGCCGAGCTCGTGCAAAATCATTCGCTGCTGCAGCCACTCCAGCATCGCAATGTGGCCACCTCGCACAGCCCCCTCAACGCACGCCTCCGTGAGTGCGTGTGGAAAGCGACTGTGAATCCACTGGACGACGTCGAGGTGGTAGTGCTCGGCGGCCTCGGCGATGGCTTCGTCGCCAATGAGTTGGCGGTGGTTGGCCCGCGCGTAGATCTTCTCGAAGGTCGCGAGGTTGCCGTCCCGCGCAAACCCCTCCGCAAGCGGGAGGTGCGTCATGCGGGTCACGAACGGTTTGTCGGGTGCGTAGGTATCACCCCTTCTACTGGAGAAACCGTGTGCTGCTGACACGCTAGCGTACTCGCTGCGATCGGGATTCTTGTCGTCACAGACGATCCACGCCACGGCATCCAGCTCAGCGTCATACGGCAGCACACAGTTGACGTGTGGCGACGTCTGCACGACCCAGTCAACCACGTGAAGCTGGCGGGCGTTTGCCGCCGAACGCAGGATCTCGGTGAGAGTGAAACGACGGTCGCGGTCTGCCGCACTCTGCGTCGGCTCGACCTGTCCACTCTCGCGCGCCGACCGTGGGAGCAGCCACTGGACGACGGGGAGGTAGCCTTGCGAGGCAGCGTAGCTGATCACGTGGATGCCGAAGCGGTAGTGGGTCCCACGGTGGGCCACGGTCGCTCGCTGCTGCCATGAGCTGCTGGTGGTGGGCAAGACCGCCACTTCCTGGATGTGGTCGGCATACCGAGTGGCCCACGACGGCGACCTCTCCTTCAGATCCTCCAGTAGAGTGATGAGCGCGCGCCAACACGAGTGCATTGCGGCTTGGTCCAGCAGCGCGTTCTCGTCGATGGGGGGAATCGGAGCGTCCCCACGCCGAAGCCAGTGGACGAGGCGACGCACGTCGAAGCGATCGCCACTTTCCAACACGACGACGATGAGCCGCATGGCGTCGATAAGCTCCAAGTGGCTCAATACATTGCGCACCAGCCACGCGTGGCCGGCATTGTCGCCATTGTCGCTCGCGCCCAGCAGCGCCAACAGGTCCATGGATGAGGAGGACCAGGGTGTTTCCAGTGTCTCGGCGATTCCCGCGATCTCCAGACTCAAATATAGTCTAATCTTGGCATGTAGTCGCATGGCTGGGTCAGTGTCCAGAGAAAGCGATTCGCCACTCCTGAGCTGTCGAGATGGTACAGCGGTGGCGCCCCATCCGTTTTCTACCGGCATGCTGTGCCACTTCTTTCGATCGGCCTCCTGTAGTCACGCTCCCAGTGTCAATACTTGCGCTTCTTGCGTGGGCTGCTGTTCGTCTTTTCGTTCGATGCCTGCTCCGTAGACTCTTGTGGAGCATGCTCAGTCCCGCCACCTGCTTGCTTCTGCAGAAATGCACGAATACGAACACGATCGTCGCTGCCAACGGACAGCTCACTCGGTTCGTACCTCACTGTTAACAACTCCACAATCTCAGTGTGCTTGAGCTGCACGGCCTCGACCAACGTGCACGCCAGAAGCTCTGTAGAGGCTGTACAGTTCCCAAGCAGCCACTCGAGACTCCGCACTTGACGGCGCTTGGCAGCCTCCGTGACCATCCAACCGACCATGTCTCCCAGAAGCTCTGGATTCGCCAGCGACGACAGGTGGCCATGGCGGGCCGCGTCCATTGTGATGGCCTGGGCGATCGTAGTCGTGCTGGCCACGTCCAGTCGCTCGCACCGTTTGAGCAGCCAGTCGACCAATTGGGCATGGCTGGAGAAACCCTCTTGCTGCGCGGCGCGGAGCAAAAGCTGCTTTTGACTTGATGCATCTCGATCTTTCAGCACATGCTCCAGTACGGATACCATGCCAAACCTGGCGGCCCAATCGACTACCTCGTTAGTCAGCGACCGTCTGGCGTCAGGTTCTTCTTGTGCGGGAAGAGGTAGCAGCTTGAGCAGGAACCGTGGGTCGCGCGTGTGCTGTAGAATGGCTCGAAACGTGGCGACGTCACGCACGTGTGGGTGGCCACCTTGGTATAACAGCTCCAGTGCGTCCAAACTGTGGATGCGCACGGCCCAGACGGGGAGCCAGGCCACGGCGCGGCACTCGCCGGGGCGGTGCCGGATACACGCGAGCAGCACTCGCTGCCGCGCGGGCGATATGAGGTACCCGTGGTCGATAGTAGGCGTCGACGATGGCGTCCACACGGGCAGCCCCTCGGGCAATGACAGTAGCCACTCGGCCAGTGCAGCATCATAGTGATTGCCAATCTCTATGCCTGTGATATTTACCTGCTCACCCAGCGTCGTGTGCAAATCCCTTGCTCGCGTTTGCGCGTGCGTGTAGAAAACTGCGCCAGGGCGAGATCGCTATGGCCCGTCGACACCGCAAAGGCCTCTCGGCTCCAGAAACCACGCGTCAGCACGAGGTGCTGAACGGCGTCCAGCGGCGGGCACGCTGCGTGGCCCAGCACACGCTCCAGAAACTGTTGCTCGTCATGAAGTGGACCCACGCGGTTGAGAACATAGTCGTACGACTCGACGCTCGCGTTCGCACCACAGACCACCAGTGCGTCCAGAGCCATGTCCCTCTCCAGCACGAGCTCACAGTCTTCATGGAGATACTGGACGACGGCCACGTGCCCATGTTGGACCGCGACCTCCAGTGACGCGGCAGTGCGCACGGCAATGATATCGATCGACGCAAACCAGCGAAGCACGTGGGCGTGGCCGTACCACACGGCCGCCGGCACGATGGTCGAGCTGAACATACGGAGCAAGTACTTCTGCTGCTGCAGCCACTGCAGCATCGCGATGTTGCCGCGTCTCGACGCGATCGAGACACACGTCCCCGTGAGCGCGTGTGGGAAGCGACTGTAAATCCATTGGACGACGTCGAGATGGCCGTGCTCGGCGGCCTCGGCGATAGCCTGGCCACCAACGAGTTGGCGGTGGTTGGCCCGCGCGTAGATCTTCTCGAGGGTCGCGAGGTCGCCGTCCCGTGCAAATCCGTCAGCCAGCGGCAACTAGGTCATGCAGATTTCAAACGATTCGTCGAGTGGGTGGCTGTACCCCGTGGTGGCGGAGAAGCCGTGCGCTGCCGTCGCGCAAGCGTACTCGCTCCACTTGGGATTGTTGTCGTTACGGACGATCCACGCCACGGCCTCCAGCTCAGCGTCGTACGGCAGCACACAGTGGAGATGTGGCGACGTCTGCACGATCCAGCCGACTACGTGGAGCTGGCGAGCGTTTGCCGCCGACCGCAGAGCCTCCTTCAGAATGAAGCGACGGTCGCGGTCTGTCGCACTCGTAGTCGGTTCGACCTGTCCACTCTCGCGTGCCGATTGTGCCGATCGTGGGGGCAGCCACTGGACAGCAGACAGGTGGCCTTGCGACGCAGCGTTGTTGATCACGTGGATACCGAACCGGTAGTGGGTGCCACGGTGGGTAACGTTCGCTCGCCGCCACAATGTGCTGCTGCTCACGGCCGACACTTCCTGGATGTGGTCGTCGTACTGAGTGACCCACGACGGTGACCGCACCTTCAGATCCTCCAGCAGAATGATGAGCGCGCGCCAACACGCGTGCATCGCGGCTTGGTCCAGCAGCGCGTTCTCGTCAATGGATGGAATCGGTGCATCTCCACAGCGAAGCCAGTGGACACGGCGACGCACGTCGAAGCGATCGCCGCATTCCAACACGGCGACGATGAGCCGCGTGGCGTCGGAAAGATCCAAGCAGCTCAGTACATTGCGCAGCACCCACGTGTGGTCGGCGCCGACATCATCGTCGCTCGCTCCCAGCAGCGCCAACAGATCCATAGGCGAGGAGCTACGTTGTGGTGATCCTTTGTCTCATCAAGTTCCATGAATGTTTCACGAATGTCGCATGAACACGAAACGGCGTTCAATGTGGATCATTTGAGATCTCATGGGGCAGGCACCGAGCGCGTGGCACCGTCGCGCGCCACGTCCAGAGATCAGCGAACGCGATGTGCTCACTCTGTGCGACGATGGCGACCTGCTGCTGCTGCGCGAGTGCGTGGTCGAGACGACGCTCCGGGTCGCGATCGACTCACGCGTGGCCCACGACATTGCCGCCTTCCAGCTCGGCGTGTTCCCGAGTGCGCGGCTCACGCAGCTGCCCGGTACTACCACCGTATTGCTGATTGCGTGGAGGTCTCTCCCTCTTTGCGCTGGCCAATAGCAATGGGCTCATTAGGTATTGCTTGTAGCGTGGACCAAGTGCGTATCATAGACATCTCGACTACTGAAAGCACATGGAGCTGCTGACGCCTCTTGTCCGATGGGCGAAGCTGTGCGCTATTTCTTCGTGTCCGTGGCGAGCTCCACATGCTACGCGTTGACGTAGAGGGCATGAGGTTCGTTCCGTTTCACGACCACGTCGCGGAGCATGGCGCTGGCCAAGATACGGTGCATACCATCAGTAGACAGCGAGCATGCTTGGGTCGGAAGGTCTCACCACGATTGTGTGCTCGCCAGTACGCGGTGCGCCGCCTCCAGCACGTGCGCAACGACCACACGGCAACGTTTCTGCGCGAGTTGACGTTTGAGCTATCGCAGCTGCTTCCCGTCGTGTGGAAGGATACTACGACCGAGGCCATGCAATCGTTCGAAACAAAGCTGCGCGTCCATGCGCATGCCCATGCGGCCATCCAGAGAATGCTGCAGGTGCCCTGTACACCCGCTCACCACCCCAAACACCACACTAAATCTATTTGTTGATATCTAGCTCTGTGGATCTAGTCTCCAGTCTCTAGCCTCCCCAGTGGATCGATCGGGACTATTGGCGTCGGCCTTTATCGGCGCCGTCTATGAGCAGCTCGGGCTGCTGCAACCGCTCGACCTGAGACCAAGTCCCATCCTCTCACCCAGCAGCTTTGCGGACCCTCTTCCAACTGCCCCATCCAGCGGAAGTGGAATTCTAGTGTGGACGCCGGCCAACGCGCTCGGCGTGGCCACGCGGCTTACCTAAACGGGTTCGTTCTTCAGTAGTTCATGTTTCATCTTTCACAACAACAAACGCTACAGGGTTCTTTTTTCCTATCCTAACTTGTGGGATGTTTTTTGTCGGGTCCTCACCTTTCTCTTTCTCTTGTACAAAGGCCTCCACTGTCTCCATCATCCATTCAGACCTCACACATTTGGCGGTTGGAGCGTTTATGCCGTTGGGGTCGTCGCCGCTGCCACGGCCGAGGGATCCTCCGCCTTAGGTGCCGCGGCTGCTGTCGACGTGGCAGCTGGAGCCATAGCCGCCGGGGCTGCTGCAGCACCAG
This sequence comes from Pythium aristosporum, assembly GCA_023337755.1. Taxonomy (NCBI): domain Eukaryota; phylum Oomycota; class Peronosporomycetes; order Pythiales; family Pythiaceae; genus Pythium; species Pythium aristosporum. The sequence continues at coordinate 6,257 of JAADXL010000561.1, read as the reverse complement.
CGCCGGGCGTGCCATTGCCATTCGCTGCCGCCGTGGCTTGCGCCTGCCTGAGCCTGTTCATCTGCTCTTGGCGCTGCTGCAATTGCGCCAAAAAGTGGCGTCGAATGTCGGCGCACCGCGGCACTTTGCACTCCGTGTACTCCTTTTGGCACTGTCGCGCGTGGGCCGAGAGCAAGCCCACAATTCGCTTGCACAGCACACACGGGCCCGCGAGCCGCTGCTCGCACATGGCGCCGTGCTTGAGCATGGACCGCATGCGGTTGCAATTCGTAAACGTGCAGTCCGGGACCGTGCAACTGCTTGCGTGCTCGAGCTGCACGAGCAGCGCCGGGTCGATATTGTGGATGCGCGGCTTCTTCTTGCTCGGATCCTCGTCCTCGGTAGTGCCAGCGGTCGGTGTCGTCGCCGGTGTCGTCGTCGCCGTTGCAGCGGCAGCCGCGGTAGGCGTCGCGTCCCCGTCTGCAGCCGCCACGGCAGCCACAGCAGGAGCTGATGGCTGGACCCCGTCCTTGACTGGGGACGACGTATTGAGCTTTCGCTTGCGGTTCTTCTTGACTCCCGGTCCACCGGCGCTCGCACCAACGGGAGTAGACACACTAGGAAGAGCATGCTTCGCCCGCTTGATCTCGGCGCCGTTGGCATCACGCTTGGTGCCGCGCGCACCGCCCGCCGCTCCCGCTTGCTGCAACTGCAATCGCTTGCCGGCACCGCCCACTCCACCGGCGGGTGCGATCGTCAGAGGGTCAACCGGCGGCTGCACCACGTCCACGCCTGGCCGTGGGATCGCGACAATCTTGAATGAATGCAGCTGGTGCTCGTGTTTGGTCTTGGCATTGCAGTCGTCACACAGATTAAACACGGGACAGATGGAGCAGTTCCAGCGGTTGCCGCTCAGCAAGTTGATCTTGCAGCTCGAACAGCTAAACGTAAAGCCCGTCGTGCCCTGGTTGAAGAGGTGATAAAGCACCATCATGGACGAGTGCTTGGCACGACGGAGCTGGTCAAACTGGCAGTGGTTGTTCTGGCAGTACATGAGGAACGCTTCTCGCGTATCGAAAATCTCACAGGGCATGATCAAGTCATCAAGATCGCGCTCCTTGGTTTTTTTCGACGTACTCGACTTTGCGGGTTCTTGCTTTGGCACGATTGCAGTCGTCGATGTTGACGAGGGCTTGGCAGGAGACGACTCAGCAGCGGGAGACGTCGCAGAAGAGGACTCAGTCGACGTCGCCTCGCCGTTCGACTCGGCGGCAGTCGCCTTGTCCGCGGCAGCAGTAAGTACCTCAGTACTTCCATCCTCTGCAGTGGCATTCGCTTCTGACTTCACCTCCATATTCACGTCCCCATCAGCGGTCGTGTCAGTCGTCTCGGCTGTCGTAGCCGTTGAAGCGCTTTCCGTGGCGTCAGTCATGTCCGCGTCGTCAGCAGTCGGATCCACATACTGAAGCACCAGTTCGTACTTGATCTCTTGCATGTCGACATCGGCGACCTGCACGGCCAGATTGTTCTCGTTCAGCGGCAAAATCTTGTCGCAAATCTCGCGCGCACGCTTGGCGATATTCGCGGCCACTTCGACGCGGTGCTGCAGCTGAGTCTTGTTGGTCTCAATGCAGACTTTGCAGAAGTAGTGGTGGTAGTGGCGCGGTGGCGAGTTGCGCGAACTCGACGACGACGTACGCGTCTTCTTGACGGCCTCTAGGACCTCGGCCACGGGCGCGGGTGGGTCAAGCGTCTTGAGCTCCCAGTACGGCACCTTGATGATCGGCTCTTGACACTTGTGGCATCGCGGATGCAAATCCACGACGAAGAAGTCGTCTTTCTGAGGCTCCAAAATCCCCTTGAGCTTTTGCATGATGGGGTCGTTGTTGACGACGTTTTTCGAACTGCCCGCCGGCTTGGGGATGCCGAGCACGCCCTTTTTCGACCGCGTCTTGGTCGTGCTACCACTTCTCGTTGCGGCTGGGTCGCCCTTTTTGCTTCGCTTCTTCTTGCTCTTCTTGCCCTTTTTAGATTTCCCTGTTGAGGTCGGTGCGGCAGGAGTCGCCACAGCGTTGGCTGCCTCTTCACCGTTCTGGTCGTCCCCGGCTTCCGGCGACATAGCCATGGTTGTCTTCATGTCCTCGTCCTCGTCACCTCCACCGCCCTCGCCATCGTCGTCCTCATTGTCGTTCCCTTCATCGCCCACATTGGAGACCGAGGCCGAAACGGTATCCGTCCCGGCGTTCGATGCCCCGCCCGCTGCGGTCGACGCCGTCGCCGCCTTCTCCCGCGGCCCAGTTGTGCCCTTTTCTTCGAGTTGCTTGATCAAATCTTCCGCGAGCCGCGGCCAATAGTCGCCTTCGAAATAAGGCAGCTCATGGGCCGGCTTCTTCTTCATATAATACTCGGCATACAAATTGGAAATGGTTGTCACGAGGCCTTCTTTCTTGGCTTCTTGCAGCAGCTTCTGGTACCACGAGCGCAGCCGCGCGGCCTTGGGGATCTTTTGGTTTTCCGGTTTGCAAAAGAAAATATAATCGTCTCCCTTGAGCGGAGGGCACGACCAGATGTGGCATGTATGGAAGCCGCGGTCGCGGCAGTCCTCGAGAAAGCCTAGCATGACCTGCTGGTGCATCAACGTCCGTAACTTCTTGGGCTGAAAATAATTCACCGAGTCCAAGTACGACACGTAGACGCGGCCGGCATTTGGCGCAAGCGAGTCAGGGCTGTACTCTTGCACATACAGCGTGAAGATCAGCACATCGACGCCGTCGAGTTCTTGAAACACACATATACACCGCGAGCGGTACGTCAACTGGAGTGTGTTGCCGTTGGCGGCAGTCGCGTCGGCCGCAACCTTCTTCTTCTTCTTGGACTCCAATCGCTGCCGCTTAAGCGACTTGGCCTTTTCCGGGGTTCCATTGCTCGCCTTGACGTCACTTTTCTTGGGTTTGCCGTAGTGCTCGGCCAAGATCTTGCCCATCTTGGGTTTGATCTGCACTTGCTTGTCGACACTCAACACTTCGCGAATCGTGACGCCAAACTGCGTCTCGGACTTGGGCTCTTCGCCCACAGCCTTGAAACCAATGCTATCCGCGTTGCCCAGATTGCCCATGCGCGTGGCCTCTTCTTCTTGGGCCTGCCGGATCGACTTGAGCACGCGTTCTTCAATCAACTTGGCCATACGTGTGATCGGTAACCGCTTGGCCTTGAGTCCGTTCTCAAGATTCGGCTTAATCCCTTTTTCGCGCTGCTTCTTTACGCAAATCGGACACACGAACGGCTCTTGCTCGCCGGAAATCGCGTGATTCCGCTCGTTAAACAGCGCGCAGATCTGGTGATACCAGAGCTTACACGAGTCGCACTCGACCCACGGTTCTTCCGCAACTTCGCTGTTTTTGCGCTTGAGCAACGACGACTTGGCAAGCGCCACTTCAGCGCCACCTCCTTCTGGCGGGGGCCCCGACAATTGTGGCAGCAGCGACATGTCGATCGGTCCGTCCTTCATTTGCTTGTAGCAGCTCGAGCACCAATGGTGCTCACCGCGTGGATCACTATAGTAATGCGTGTGGCGACGGATGCGGCCCGTGCACGGACCACTGCAAAACAGCATACACGGCGCAAACTTGAACGAGTCGCCGCCGCACAGTTGGCACATTTCTTCTTTGCGCAGTTCGCATCGCTTGAATAACTGTTTCTCGAGCTGGCTTTTGAGCGCCCCGAGCTGCTTGTCGAATGATGCGAGCAATTGCTTGGCCGCCACGTTGAAGTTGTTGGTGCTGCTGTTGTACGCGATGCAGTTCTCAAAAACGAGCCGCACGTCCGACGAAAACGTCTCGACGCTGTTATAGTGTTCGTTCTCGAGACGCTTCTTGATCGTGCCGAGATCCATGGGACACTTGATGACGTCAAAATAATCGGGAATGTTCCACTGCACGGGATCGACCGGGTTATTAAACACCCAGCCAAACTCGCTTTCCATGAGCTTTGTCAACAGCGGCATGAGTCGGTTCTTGAGCTCCGTGAGTGTAATGTATCCGCAGAAGTTGAACCGCAACGACCGAATATGCTCATCGAGCTGCGACTGCGTCATTGAGTCCAAAAACGAAATGTCTTGCTGGTTGAACACGTGGTCGCTGCGCAACTTGGCCTGGCTACCGCGCACGACGAGACCATTGCTGAGCTGAACAGTGGGCACCGGCGGCGGTGCCGCAACCGTGAGCTGGGCCCTCGCAGCTGCCGTAGCGGCGGCAGTCGGGGTAGGTAACCGCTCCGTTCCCGAATCGACCACGCCGGGTCCGCCCGCTGCCGCTGCTTGCTTGGCCTGGACACGAGCCTTGGCAATCTTGGCCTGCTCTTTTCGTCGTTGTTTCTTTTCCTTCTCGGTCTGAAACTTCATGGCCTTCTTCTTGGCGTCCAACGCGTCGGCAGTAGCCCCACTTGGTGTGGCGAGACCGTCCTTGGACTCGGTCTTGACCGCGACTGCCTTTTCTTGCTTCACATCCGCATCCGTACCGCCTTGGCCACCCTCGAGCTTGATCGCAGCAGCCTTTTGCTGGGCCGCTAACCAAGCGGCATTCGCCACTGCTCCACCAGGTGGGACGCTCTGCCGCTGAGTTGGCGTACCATTCGCGGCCGCCGCTGCCGCCTGCTGAGCCGCCAGTTGAGTCGCAGCAGCCATCGCGTTCGGCCCAACCATCGTGTTCATGATCTTGATTAGATTCCGCACGCCCTCGGGCACTTGGCTCGCCGCGATTTGTAGTTGCGGCAGATTACCCTTGCACGAGTCAACAATCTTGATGGCCTTACGAACCGGACCGCAGACCTCGCAAATCATCTTGTTGCACTGCTTGAAATGGGACAGCACGTACCGCGATGAAATACAGTGGTCCGTGCGACACTGCCGCTGGTGGCACTCGCAAATGTGTTTCCAAAGCACGCGCATGCCGGCGCAGTACGGCAGCACGCACTGCGGCGCCGCGCACGTGCTCGCATGGCGAAGCATACACAAGCGTTCTTGCTGCCGCCGCAACACGAGCTGCTGTTCCGTTTCGTTCATGGGCGGACGAATGGCGCTACACACTTCACACTGCAAGTTGCGACACTTGCGGAAGTGGGACAGGAGCTGCCTCGTCGACTTGCATCCGATCGTTGTACACTGGGCATTTGCGCACCGGGACACGTGGCTCAGTAACGCCTTCGTGCGCGCGCAAAAGTCGACCGTGCAGTCCACGGCCGTGCACGTACGCGCGTGCTTGAGCTGGATCAGGCGCCGCTTAAGCTCTTCGCGCTTCTGGGCGATGGCAGCTTCGCTCATCTGCATCATGCCGGGCGCACCACCAGCAACAGCACCGACAGCAGGGGATGCACCCATGCCGCTGATGACGCCAGAGTTCACGGCCATCGGCGCCGATGTCACGGGTGCACCTGCACCCGCAAGCCCTGCACTCGTGGTCGCTTGCAGATGAGCCGCCGTTGCAGCAGCACCAGGAATGGTCGCGTTCAATCCAATGTTTGCAGCAGCGTTCGCGACTTGTTGCTGTTGCTGGAGCTGCTGGAGCTGCTGCATGCGGCGCAGTTGGTGTATCTGCTGCAACTGCTGGATTTGCTGAAGCTGCGGTGCCGTGAGGTTCATCCCGTGGTACATTGACGCGCCAGCAGTGGTCGCGACACCACCAGCAGCGCTTGTGGGAATGGTCGGCGTCGGTGCTGGGATGAACCCCACTGTCGATGTCGTCGGGGCCGTGGACATGCCTCCCCCAATCTCTGGTGGCATACTCAAAGGCATCGAGTTGAACGCTGTTGACGTTGGTGCACTTGAGGTCGTGATGTTGAACGCATTTGCTGTCGTCAACCCCAGCGGCGGCGCGAGAGCGTTGAAAGAGGCGCGCATCTCCGACTCGGGCATGGAGAGAGGTTCGTCGCTGATGCCATTGGCCATCTCATCGGCCTCTCGCTCCAGTTCGTCCAGAATCGAACTTCCTCCAGAAGTAGCCGTCGACGTCGCAGCAGACGTTGTGGATGTCGCACCCATCGACAGGCCGGGGGATCCTAATGCCGTGGGCATCGAAGACGGCATCGAGAGCGGCATCTGGAGGGGCTGGCTCGTCACGGGAACAGTCGCTGCGGGCACGGCACCGGGAAACGGGACGCCCGAGAGGCTATTTCGTTGGCTCTGCAATTGTGCTGCGAGCTGCTGCTGTTGCTGACGCTGCAAAAGCTGGAGTTGTTGTTGCTGTTGCAGGTGCTGTGCCTGGAGTTGTTGCTGCTGCGCGAGG
>JAADXL010000560.1:0-22354 GCA_023337755.1 Pythium aristosporum | reverse complement strand
TGCGTTAGCTCCGTTGGCTGCGTTGGCTCCGTTGGCACCGTTGGCGGCATTGGCTCCGTTGGCGGCGTTAGCTCCGTTAGCAGCGTTGGCTCCGTTGGCGGCGCTGGCGGCGTTGGTGCCATTATTCGGGGTACTGTTGGCGCTGTTGTCGTTCTGGACGCCGTTGTTGGGGTTCGCGATCGGCGGACCAGCGATTTGGACACCGCCACGCGTGAGGGAGCCGTCCGGGTTGACGTACGACACGTCGCGGCGGCCCTCGATCACACAGCCCATGATGCTCGGGTTGTGCGGAAGCAGCGCGCAGGCGTTGCCACTCGGACACGCGCCGACGCCGGCCGCGAGCCCTTCGGGACCGTACGTGCCCGAGCACGGGCGGCTTGATAGACACAGGATCTGCGGGTTATCGAGCACACTGACGGAGTACTGGCCGTTCGGACATGCTGTGTTGTCGAAGGACACCCATAACGACAGAACAGTGAGCGCCAGGAACATAACGGCGTTGGGCTTCGAATATGGGATAACGGAAACTCACCTTGCGCGTGCGTCTCACGGGCCGCCAGAAGCGAGCCGGCCGCCACGGCGACAAGCGCCACGCGTGACCAGATCATCAGATTGACTTTCTTGCTTTGCGGGAGATAAGTACCAACAAACGACGTTCGCTGGTAAGTTGGAAGCCGGGTTTTTCCTTCCTCTACAGAAATGGGGAGAACGTAGAGTGCGGGTCAAGTTACCTGTCCGAAACGCTGGACTGAACTCTGGAATCCTAGCAGTTGGGGCTCCGGATGGACGCGTCTGGAAGTGGATATGACCTGCTTGGGAGCCCCAATTGGAGACTCCCAACCCCTTGGGAGAGCCAGCACGATCAGGCCCAAACGGCTTTTTTGTGTAATAGGGCAGAGGGAAGGTTGTTGGATTGCAGTGTGAGGCTTTTGGCCATTTTTCACAGAACGATCGTTCCTTTGAGAGGAAAGTCCCAAACTTCAAAATTATATTCATGTGCCAAAATTAGTTTTCAAACGCCAGACGCAAAATACACTGCAAGACGAAGCAAATTGGAGGCGTAAAAGTGGCCTGACCTCAATATTACCTGTAAAATACAAATAAATTGAACGCAAACTCGCCTCTTGGCATTCAAGTGACGCCTGGCAACCACGTAGTTCTACCACAACCCTCGTCAAAGCCAGGGCGATGAATCAATTGCTAGAGGTTTTCATGGTCCATGTTGCCGCGATCAGCATCAGGGCCAATCGCAAAGAAGGTTGTTGGGGATGCTCAGATGATGCTATCGATCGATCTCTCCTGGAGCGAAAAGTATGAAGCCATTGGCGCAAGCACAAGTCACCCTCGCGAATGGGTCCGCAGTCAGAATGGCAGGTTGATAGATCTCGAAGCAACATAATAATCAATAACACTATTGTACTACCAGCCAGCTAAGTCAGTAGCACTGTACAAGATGAAGACGTCCAGTACAAGAATGAAGACGTACAGTACTGACAATACTAGTACATACTGTACGTCTTCATTCTTTTGCCCAGTCCATCTTCCTGGTGATACAGGGTTGTTGTCCATTCACAGATTCTGAGGCAAGTTCAACAATGTGGACCCCCAGAAGGTTTGAGAGACCGTACACCCCCATTCTCGCCTGTTGTCCATTGCACTGAGGTTCTTGGAGACTCGAGGTTCTCCGTCCAAGGCTCCGACTCAAAGTGTGGCGTTGAAATGGATGGTACATCCAATCTGCGCACGCAGCGCGTGTGTTACGGTCCAGATTGGCGCTTCCTTGACTGTCTCGTCTGGATTTATTCGGTATAAGAGGGTCAAATCGACTAGAGATTGCCATTTGAAGAGGCGCGGTCAGCATTCCGACTAGAAGGGTTAACATCGTAAACCCCAGAGGGTTTACAATCAAGCCGTTCGACTCGTCAACAAGATACGTTCCCCTTCAAGTTGCTATAAACTGGAGTCAACTGGAGTGTCGAGGCGTCATGAATGAATGGCTCTTCATCCTATGTGAGATGTGCATGTGGACGCCATAGGGCCATTCTCTTTCTCTTCATCCTGGTCTTGCGTTTCTCTTCTTGGCTTTTCGTGTTGGAATTGTGGGTTGCTCAAATGGGGCCGTTCTTTCTGTGGATCTCACGTGGACTGTTGCCATCATGGGATCACGACGCTCTCACATCGAGCGTCCCCCACACTACCCACTACTCTCGTGAAGAGTCAAACTGCGTGTTTCATTGTTGATCTACACTTTCCTAATCTAGATATTTGGGGTCACAAGACTCGCGATGACCGTAATGTCGTCCATCTTGCCTCCAAGATATTCGTAGCCAGCTTTCTGGGCCGCAATCGCAAACGGCGTGCGATTCCTCGTGCTCTTGGCTGTCTTGTGGGCCGTGTGGGCGATGCAGGACGCCACTTTCTCCATGCTTTCGGCATCTCCTTCGGGGGTGGACGGCAGCACAGTGTCCAGCAGCGTTGCGATCTGTGCAGGGAAGAGATTGTCGAATCTATAAGAACAAACCAAAAAGGTCAGCGCCACTGAACCGAAAGGAGCGAGCGGATCAACAATCGTACAATCCGTCCGTGCCCAGCACGATCAGGTCTCCCTCTTGCGTCTCCAGATCGATAAGCTGCCCATTCTCAGGCTACACACAACAACTATAGCCGTGAGACCCCCGTACACTACTGATACCAAGCAAGTGCCTCGGTAGGAAACCAAAACTCACCAGATCACCGTTCTGGTGTCCGAGTTGAAAAGGGCAGTTGAAGTAGTGGCACTGGTGTGGTGCCTCGTACACGACACGCCACTTTTGTTCACCGTTTTCCGCTTCATCCGCCAACCGCCGACACACCAAAAAGCCCGAGTCGCCGAGGTTGATCGCTCTTACCGACACATCTGTGAAATCCCCATCACATCACATCTGGTCAGACCAGGACTCGTCTTTCTTCCGAGGCATCTACGAACAACTCACCATCCAGCTGAACGATACACGCTGTCGAACTTCCAGGACACTACAGTGTACACATACACACACATCAGACCATTTGGCTCTCCATCAGGGTCTGGGATATCCAGGTACACGGACCTTGGCCTTGCTGTGGGCATACCGCAGCACCTCCAGCGGCGTCGGAAGACTCTCCGTCGTCGGTGCGGCCTTGCCGATCACCGAGTGCGCCGAGTTCATGAGCGTGCGTGAGTACTCGCCAGAGTCCACACCCTGTATTGGTCACATCCCTAGAGTGAGAACCCATTTTTTCGTTCCACAACCAAACCCCGCCTCGGACAAAGGTTCCACAACCATCCCAAGTACACACCTTTCGCGCCCAGCCGCCGACACCGTCGGCCACGCCCACCGTGTTGGAGCAGATGAACCACGCGTCCTCGCCCCCGGTCGCGCGCTTTTGCGGGTGCGGAATGTCACACGCGCCCGACACTAACCGCAGTCGGGGCGCCGTGCGCATTGTCGCACAGCCGCGCGCGCGCAACACCAGCGCGACTGCCCTCTCAAGGGATGGCACACGCATGTCCATGGCCGCCGATGAGCGCCCTGCCACGGCCGCACGCGCCGCCACTCCATGACGAAGCATCCACACCACTCTCGTCGGCGTTCCTAGAATTGGGGGGAACAAGGCTGAACTTTCGTTCTCGCTCCTCATGGTGATTGGTCCATCAGACCCGCTTGTGGTTGGACAAACCTCTACCGGTAGTAATACCGGTATGGTTAAGAACCAACTCATTTTCAACCACCTAATCGATACCTAACTTCCCGCCCTTTGCGTGCCTGGGACGCCAACAACGTGAAGATCATTCGGGACGAGGCCGCATCCGCAAGGTGCGTCGTCCACCGCGTCTAAATGGCGTCTAACCATTGCCGAGCTGGTCTAAACCTATGCTTATGTTGCCGCAGGCTCCGCAAGCGCCCACCATACAGGCGTCTAACGCGGCCGCAATGTCCTCCAATGGCCAGTCGATCATTGTGATTGAGGAGGAGGAGATCCTCCAAGAGGAGATCGTCCACAAGGGGGAGCAGCTGATGGAGGAGGAGGAGGAGGAGGAAAAAGAGGACAAGCGTCCTCGGCGGTCGACGCGATCCGTCTCCACCAAGGCCGCGGCGGACACGTCCTCCCAGCGGCGCCGCAGCGTCGAGCCCGTCCGCTACGCGCAGCTCCAGGACGAGGACGCGGCGCTCGCCAAGCTCAAGTACGCGCAGCAGACGCTCTTTCGCAAGGGCGAGAAGCGCGCGCGTTCGAATGGAGGAGGAGGAGGACGGTTCTCCTCCTCCTCCTCTGCGTCCTCCTCCAAGCGGTCCCGTGCCGAGGAGCGCCGCACGGCACGCCAGGCGAGACGCCGCGGCGACGCGCGCTCCCCCACGCTCTCCTCCGTGGCAGAGGAGGAGACTGACGCCTGGCGCGCACTGCCAGCCATGGCGCTCGACGGCAGCGGCCCGCGCTCACTGCGGTTCCAGCGCCCGGCGGACGCGGTCGTGGCCACGGTCGCCCACTCGACGGCGTGGCGCCGCGTGCAACTGCGTGGCTCCCCCGCGAATCTGCTGACGCTCGGCGTGCTCACGCCGTTCGCTGACGATCTGGAGCGTCCGCTCGAGTCGTACGACGAGGCCCTTGGCAGTGCGTGCCGCGTGCGGCGGCATGCGAGTCTGGAGGAGGATTGCCACGAGGACGAGCGGACGGAGCAGCAGCTCGAGACCGAAGTCACGCGGCTGCTGGCGGACGCGACACCGCTGGTGGCACGCTGCCACGCCACGCGCGTCGCCCACGTGCTCTCTGCTACGCGCCAGCGCGTGCGGGCGTGCCTCGCGCAGCTGCCGACCGCTCGCCGTGCCGTCTCGTCCCTCTGCCGCGCCGACGTGATCCCGCCCTCCGCCGTCTTCCCTCTCGAGTGCGTGGTCGCGAATCGCCAGCGCGAAAATGTCGTCCTCCCAGCGGACGAGGCGGACGCAGACGACCTCCCGACCTATTTCGTGGGCAAGGGCGAGCACTCGGTCCGCGAGCGCGCCGTGCTCCCGAAGGAACCGGTGCGCCGGCTCCCATCGCTGCCCTTTCTCAGCCGCTCCACCACGTGCATCGGGGTGCGCGGCACGCTCCCCGTGGACGACGACCCGATCCTGCGGTCGGCGCCCGTGTTTTCCAGTGCGTCCGGAGACGCCCCTCCGCTCGCGGCGGCGCCGCCCACTCTCTCGGCGCTGGACGATGACCGCCAGGAACTCATCCTGCGCTTTGCGGTGCACGCGACCAACGGCGACGCACGCGTGTTTCGCGTGCTACGCTCGCTCGCGTGGAGCACGCAGCCGCAGACGGACTACATGGCCGTGCAGATCCGCGAGGCCCACGCACGCGTCGTGCAGGCGCGGCAGGCGGCGGAGCCCAGCGTGAGATCTGCCACGAGCACGCTCGCGACGCGACTGCGTGGTGGTATCGTAGGGGACGAATCGACAGCGCCGCGAAGCCGACGGGAACTGCGCCAAGCGGATGACGAGGCGCTGCTCGCGGGATTTCGAGACGTCTTTTGTCGCCGCTGCTACGTGTACAACTGCCAGTTCCACGGCGTCCACCAGCCGCGCGCGACGGCCCGTACGGATCCAGAGTATCCGTCGATCAAGAGGTCGCTGCGTGGCGTGTTTGCACCAGCGGAGGAGGAGAGGATTGCTGAGGAGGAGGAAGAGGAGGAAGCTGTCCACGAACCGCCGACAGAGGAGGAGAAGCGTACAGAGGAGGTCGTGGGCCAAGAAGGGGAAGACGTGGAGATGGTGGACGTGCGGCGGTCGGCGCGGTCTGTGACGGCGGCCGCGACCAAGGCGTCGACGTTGCTCGTGGTCCAGAGCTCCAAGAAACCCGCGGCGAAGCGGCACGCGAAGGCCTCGAAGCGCGGCCTCCATGACGACGCGTCGGAATACTTTGGCTTCGACGAGCTCTACCGGACGATCACACTGGCCAAGCGAACCGCCATGCATCGCCCCGCCAAGAGGCTCAAGTCGCCCGAGTCACCAGACGCGCCCGACACGCTCGCCACGGCCGAGACGCTGGACGTGAGCTGCTCGTCGACTTGTTACAAGACACTCGACGCTCCGGACACTACGGTCTGGACAACCCACGAGCTCTTGCTGCTGCAGCTCGCGCACCGCAAAGTCGGCTCGCGTCCGTGTGTGTTGAGCCATTGGCTCGCGACCAAGAGTTGCGCCCAGGTCCACACACAGCTTGCGTCCATGCTGCGGGCGTCCACACAGCAGCAGGACGCTCTCCGCGTCGCGCAGGACGAGCTGCGTCTTCTGCGTGCCGGCCGTCGTCGCGACGACCGCGTGGCGTCGGTGCGTGGTAACACGCCCGAGCACTTGCACCGCACGCGCGTGCAGCGCATGAAGGACCGTGGCGCCAACCATCAGTTCGTGCCATGCGCTGGCCACGCCTGCAACACGAACGACTGCTCGTGCATGCGGCGCGACCACTTCTGCGAGCAGGCGTGCGCGTGCCCGCGCGACTGCGCCAACCGCTTCCCGGGCTGCCGCTGCGCCACGCCCGACGTCTGTGGCACCATGGCATGTCTGTGCTTTTTCTCGGGCCGCGAGTGCGATCCGGACGTGTGTCGCTCGTGCGCAGCGTGCGACGTGCCGCTCGTGGCGATGGATGCGCGCCAACGGAGGAAATCCAACAAGTCGCTGCGCGTGTGCGCCAACACCAACATCTTGCGGGGCGCGCACCGCCGCGTGGGCGTGGCGCCGTCGACGACCCACGGCTGGGGCGCCTTTGCGCGCGAGCCCATCGCCGCGCACGAGTTCATCTACGAGTACACGGGCGAGCTGCTCTCGCAGGACGAGGCCGAGCGGCGCGGCAACGTTTACGACCGCAACGCCGTGAGCTTCCTCTTCGATCTCAACGAGGACGTGGTCGTGGACGCTGCGCGCAAGGGCAACAAGAGCAAGTTCGCCAACCACGCGGCGGGCGACGCGGCCAACTGCGCCGCGCGCATCATGCTTGTGCGCGGCGACCACCGCATTGGGCTGTACGCCAAGCGCGCGATCGCCGCGGGCGAAGAGCTGTTTTTCGACTATGGCCACCACGGCGTCGTGCCCGACTGGAGCCAGTCGCGCATTCGGCCGAGCGGCGTCAAGGGGCTGCGGCCCGGAGACGACAGCGCCAACTCGACGGCGTCGTCTTCGCCGCGGCGGCCGACAGGACCGGTGGAGGACGAGGCGGACGCGATAGAGGAGGAGGACGGCGAGGCAAGAGAGGTGGTGGACATGACCATGGGAGACGACGAGTAAAGGAAGGAAGAGAAGGAAATGGAATACTGCCGCTTGGACAGGATTTCATGGTTGGTAGGCTGGTTGGTTTTGCGCCGTTCGTGATATGAGTATTCTTAGCGTCCCAGCGTCCGGGAGAAGAAGCTCTTCAGTTGTGCGTCGCTCGCCAAGCACGAGGCAGTCGTGTGGCAATGGAGTTCAACTGGGCGGACCCGCGCAAGAACAAGCGCGTCGACTCGGTCATGATGTGCGTCTCTCTCTCTCGCTCTCATAGACTCGGTCTTCTCGTGTTGTGAGTGACGACTGACATGAGCCAACAGGGCCAAGGCCGAGGCCTCACGGGTCAAGCGGCTCACGAGCGTCAAGTCGACTGTGTCCAACCAGCTCAACCCGGCTGTGGAGCACAAACTCAAGAGTGCGTTCTCCCTCCCTCCTCTCCCCTCCTCCTGACAGGACACCCCATTCCAATCTCTCCTTCTCCCCTCCAGCTCTCAAGAAGAAGAAGACGCCGGACGCCGCCGACGAGCGGCCGTCGTCGCGGCTCCACCAGCGCGACTTCGAGCTCGGCCACAGCAGCAACAATCAGCTGCCGCACGCCGCCAAGAGCCACCGCACGAGCCCGAGCGCGAGCCAGACGCACTCGTTCTACAACGAGTTTCTCCCGCGCGCCAAGTCCGTTTTCGACAGCATTGACGTCCACGCCGCGGCCGACGGACTCTTCCACCCGGCGTCCAACGTCCAGGCCTTTGCCGAGCACGACGCGCGGTACGCGCCCTCGCACGAGAAGCGACTGCCGCCTCTCAGCAGCGAGCGCCTCGTGAGCCGGTCCGAGTCGCGACTGCCCACGGCGTCTTCTTCCTCCTCGTCATTGACTTCCTATCGCAGTCTTGGTGGGAAGTCGGGGACGGGACATCGAAGCGACGGCGATCTCCACGCGCCGCGGCGGAGCGGCATTGTGCCGTCGAGTGCCGACCGCGACGCCATGGGGCTGGTCGAGGACGAGCTGGAGGACGAGCCGCAGGCGTCGCCACCGCCGCGCACGAAACGCAGCGACGTCAAACCGAAACGCCGGACGCAGGACAAGGGCAACAACAACCACAGTGACGAGACGCCGCCGCTGGAAGGGGATCTCACGCAAAAGTTTGAGCAGCTCAAGCGCATGATCCAGAAGAACAGGCACGCGGAGAGCGAGAAGCAACAACCCGAGATCGAAGAAGACGACGACGGCGCTACGGCTGCCACGCCGAGCAAGCACGACACGACCAAGAAAAACACCAAGACAAGAGCCGGGGACACCAAGCACCACCGGCCAGTCGTAGCATCAGCGACCTCTGGCAGTGGTCAGTCGGTCACGCTCGTACGAAAGCCCAAGAATGAGCTCCTAGCCCGCCACGGCGTGTCGCTCTCGGAGCTAAAGCACGAACACCGTGCGGCGCTGGCCATGCTCCAGGAACTCGGCGGTCCGCTGAGTGAACCGGGGGACAAGAAGAAAGCGAGATGTCACGTCCCCCGTGGCAGCAACGAGACCGCCCCCAGTCAAGCGCGCCCGAGCGGATCGGCGGACCGAGCGAGTCGACTGGTGGAGAAGCTGCGCGCGCAGATCCCGTCTGGGCGCGACAAGGCGTCGCCCCGACGGGACGAGGACGTGGCAGTTGGTGGCACAGCCACAGACCTCGCGAGCGCCGCGTTGGATGCGGCGAGGGTCGTACTCGAGAGTGACACGGCGCTGAAGGAGGAGGAAGAGGACGACGAGGACGAGCGGCTCTGGAGGCGGTACGGAGGCGACGAGGCTTCCCAAGCTCAGGACGACAACGACGACGACGACCCGAGTGAGGAGCTGTACGACGACGAGTACTTTGAAGGGTAGGAATCAGTGTATTATTTGCTTACTCGTTTCCGTCTTTTTCTCTCTCTCTCTCTCTTTCTCTCTCTCTGTCGCTTACGTCTCTTGAGCTGGTGGAGCGGGCGCCACGAAGGCCTCGACGAGCAGCTTGTGGCCGATGCGCGCGATGCGCTCGCGGACCGAACCGCCCTACGAACAGTCATCCGCACAAGGCTCAGTTCCCGATACTTACACAGTCGTATAGAGATACGTACGGTCTCAGCTAGGTCGTGGTCGACCGTCTCGACGGGAGACGTCTCGCCCACCGCCACCTCACTGCGACGACGGGTGCTATGGTGGTGGTGATGGTGGTGCTTCTTCTCCTGAGGATGCTGCGCCTGGCGACTCTGCCGGAGCTTCTGGCGGGCCTCTTCGTCTGCGCGCACCATGGCCTGATGGATCTCAAAGAGCTTCTCAAACGTCTCCCGCTCCCGCCATGGCACGGTCCGCTTCGTGCGCAGGTGGAAACTCTGCCCCGTGGCCTTTTCCAGCCTCTTGAAGCCGGCCAAGTGGCGCGAGATCTCGAGAAACCCATCGAGCATGGCGCTCGCGTCGCTGCCAAAGACGGAGAACGCTGGCAGACGCAGCAGCGACTGCCAGTACGCGTCCACGTTGAGGACGCGGTGCGTGTTTTCTGCCTCGGGGTCGTGGACGCGCGAGTGGACGAACGCGCGGACACCGGAAAAGGACGGCGGCGGAGGCAGATCCCGCAGGTCGTCGCTGACGCCGCGCTGCCGCAGCTGCGCGTCCAAGTCGCGAAGCTGCGTCGACGTCTTGAGCACGCGCCACACGCTCGCATACTCGAGCACTTGCCACTGCGTCTTCTCTTGCTCGTCGTCCTCAAGGGGGACGAGCTCACGCTGTAGCGTCCACGCGTGGACCGTGACTTCGTACTGCCCATGCTTGTGTGGATCATCCGCGTCCACATGGCGTGCGGTCACGTGGGCGGCCACAAACAGCTCGTCCACAAAAGCGGCCAGTTTGGTGTGGACGTCGCTCTGGTCGATGGGCGCGACCACAGTTGTGGACGATGTGGACGCACGTCGCACTGTGGCCCGCAGCGCGTGCAGCCATTGGTCCATCCACGTGCGGCTAACGGCCACATCCACTCTTCCTTCGTCCGCATCATCGTCCTCAGTCTTTTGCTCGGCGCAAAAGTAGTGGACGTCCGCATGGGATGCGGACGCACTGTGGACGACGACGCGGAACACAAAGCGGCGAGAGAGCTGGACGGGGATCTTGGTGGTCGGCTTGCTGAAAAGCAGTTCGCCCAGCTCGTCAGCCGTCGCGACCTCGGCGTGGGCCAGCTCCAGCCGCGAGACGCGCTGCTGCAGTGACGCATCAGCAAATAGCTCCAGGGTGCTGAAGGCGTCGTTGAGTCGGGCGAAGCACGCGTCCAGTTCTGGCGCGGCGCGTGGAGAAGCGACGGCAGCGCGTGGCCGCGGGAGGCCTCGAGATGGTCTAGAAAGCCGTGCATGTTGCCGACTGCATGGAAGAGGGCAATGCACGATGGCATGCAGGCCAGGAATAGCTGCTCAGAACTTACATACCAAAACGAAGTGTGCACACGTCGCGTGTATAGGGTTACTTGTTTGCTTGATACTTATCGATCATCTCCTTGAGGTGCGTGCGGTTCTTGCGGCCAACGGCAACCGCCTGCGTGCTGCGCAGCTTGAGCAGCACGGTCTTGCGGCTGAAAGGAAGCGCCGGGCGGTGGCGCTCGAGAAACTGGAGCAGCAGCCGGCTCAGCGCCTTATTGGGCTCGTCGCTGTATGAGCAGCTCGTTTCGAACCAACTCATGAGCACGCCATATCCGCCGTCTTTCTCAAATGCGGAAAGTAAGATCGCTGCCGTGGATGATGTCGCTGGCGCGACTGCAAACGACGCGTCCAACACGAAGAGCAGCTGGGCCTTGTCGTCCACGGTGAGCGACGCGTCGCCGTCGAGCTTCTTGGTGAGTTGCGCCATGGCTGACGCGTCGCGCACGGCGCCCGATGGCGCGCAGAGATCGCGCACGAGAGACGCGACGGCATCGGACACGAGAGGCATCGGTGCTGCGGCCGCGGGCGTCGTGCGATCGCGCAGTGGCAGTGAGTCGTGGGCTGCGCGCATGGGCTTGACGCCCGTGAGCGGGTGCTCGTTCGTGTGCTGGATAAAGAGCTCGATCTGCTGGTGGAACTCGCGGAAGCGCAGCCGCACGGCATCCGTTTGGAGGAGCAGGAGGTTCCAGAGCTCGTCCTGCTCGTCAGCAGGCGGACGCGCCGAGGAAGACGACGGGGAAGGCGAAGAAGAAGGCGTCGTGTTCATCGTATCTTATAGGCGTTGCTGGCGTGTGGGGGCTTTTGATGGTCGGTACGTTAGTAACTCCTATCGGATATACAGTTAGGAACACTGAGTGTTGTCAACACGAGTGCATTCTCCACGTCACTGCGTGTCGCCCAGCGGTGGGTTACGTGGCCACGATGAGTTCTCTCGCTGTCAGCGTGGAGGAAAGAGACTCTCCAGTCGAGGCTCACTCCGGACGCGGACTCACTCTGGACTTCCGGAGCGCTTCCGGAACGGATAGTGTGCGAACTGTTATTCAGAACCAGCCAGAGCGACGACCTTGGCGAGACTGGCTTCTGCCCCATGCTCCTTGCCAGCATGACGCTTTTCTGGCGCGACTGGTATTATTACTACTGTACGATATTGCTAAGGGCAGAATGCAGGCTGTGCTAAATAAGCAGCTGGTTCGCGCGAACGTTATCGGCAATCCTCAGCGCCAGCTGGTGCGGACATGGATACACGTTATGAGTGTTAATACGCGGGGCCGGAACATCTTGGTGGAGCCGGACATGCATTCCTGCCAAAAGCGACGTCTGATAATCACTACACGAACGCCGAATGTTACACTATTAGGGCACAATCCGAATGTGTGCGGACTCGACTGCCTGCTGGAGCCTGATCTTCAGACTGGTGGATGCACGGCAGGATTTGTCTCGAGCGCTTCACACTGAATTGAAGTTCTACTGCCCAGATTGAGCTACACACGCGAGCTTGGCGAGCTACTCTCCTGGCAGCCAAGCGACTAGTGCGCTGTGATTTCCCAGATCTAGAGAATTATCCTCACGAACTGCGACTAGGTCAAGTTAGTCGTGAGAAGCAATGGATACGACTGATTGTTTGCTGGAATCCCATTTCGCCTGTCAAACCGACGTGTGGAGCGCGGCGACGAAGAGCTTGGAAGAACGTGGAGTGGACCGCGCAATCGGACGAAAGGAACGTGCCGTGCGTCCATGTTGCGGGCGTTGAGTGTAGCTTCTGTGGTTCGCGAAGAGAATTCGTGGAGTTCTTGGATGCGTCGATCGTAATGCATGACCCGCGCGAGTATATGATGGTGGATGGATCGAAAATTTCGAAATCCATTTGTAGTCCGAGCCCAATTCATGTGGAACAGTTGCCAACATAGTTGAAGCGATTCGCTCATGTTGAAGGGGCGTAGTGCAGGAAGTTGAAGTGAGACTTGGCGCATTTGCATTTGCCGCCAACGCCTGGCTGATTCAGCCAACATCACAAATATTGTCCGCATGTGATGAGGGCGGAAATGGTGTCGATGTATAGCTCTGTGGGCTCTACAGCACCAAGCTTCAATAAACACGAGCGTGTATCTCATAGTGTACACTGCTGTATAATCCGTCACGACTTCGAGGCTCTGCTGGATTCCCTCCACGGCTCAGTAAACGCTGCTGGGTGGCGGCAATCTTTCCGGAGAGGCACTCGGCCCGAGGCGCGAGTCCCTTTATGCGCATCCAGATGGAAATGAAGATGTCAAGACCAGCAGCCAGCACACACAGGTATCAAGTGTGAGTCTGTCAGATCAGCAGCACCTAGTTTTGGGCTTTTGTCAAATAGCAAAACGATCCGGATGTTTACCCCGACCCCTTATAGACCCCGCCCGATCATTTGATGTGCATGGGACAGGCCCGCCCGTTTCAACATGCGGTCACTGGATTCATCAAACCGGCACGCCGCCCCGCCTGTGCGACGCATGTTGCGTGGCGATGGATACGCTTTCGCCTCGGTCCCAGCGTTTCGTGCGACTCACTTTGCCTTCAACCGCCAACTTCCCACGCCGCTTCGACCACGACCGGCGCGGACTCATTGCCACCCCAGTTCCTAACAGACCATCCATGATCCTCGCGATGCCCTCCCCGATGGCGAGCCACACGAGCCCGGCGTCCACCATATCCACAGACGCACCTGCGTCCACATTCGCGTCCGCGTCCACACGTGGACCAATGCTCCCGCCCATTGGGGCCCTGCCGTCCCTCTCCATCAGCCCGGTCCACAGCAGCCGCCGCGCCCACCAGAGCCCGAGCCGCGTCCGCAGCCACAGCCACAACTTTGTCCACAGCCACAGCCCGAGCCACAGCATCCCGCCGCTCGGCGGCGCGCGACCACGCACCTGCCGTCTCCTGGGCTGCGCCAACTTCGCCAAGATCCAGGGCTACTGCGCGGCACACTTCCACAAGGACGACTCGTTCGTCCCCTCCACGGCGACGAGCACACCGACCACGCGGCTGCCGTCGTTGCGTACCGACCACCCACTCGCGCTCGAGCGACCGCGCCTGCCGCAGCCGTCGGCCCCCGTCTACTACGCGGCGCCCCCTGCGGCCAGCCACAGCCACAGCCACCACAGCAGTCCGCTGTACGCTCCCGACCACCACCACTCGTACCCGCAGCACTACCAACAACTCCCGTCGCTGTCGCTCCGCCGGTTCTCCGAGCCGACGGCGCTCCCCATGCAGCCCATCGGCGGCGCGTTCCCGCGCGTGTCGCCGCTCCACCGCCACGACGCGTTTGCGTACGCGCAATTTCGCCGCGCTCAGCCCGCGTCCGAGGACAGCTTGCAGCGGTCGCCCACGCACTCGGTTGGCTCAGCCGACGATGCGTCGCCCTCGACGGCCACACCGACGCTGACGCCCAAGGCACGCTGCCGACGCGAGAACTGCACGAACGCGGCGCGCCGCAAGGGGCTGTGCATGGAGCACGGCGGCCGCCACTTTTGCAAGATGGAAGGGTGCCAGAAGTGCGCGCACCGCGGCGGCTACTGCATCGCCCACGGTGGCGGCCGGCGCTGCGCTGTGGCGGACTGCACCAAGAGCGCCCAGTCGGGCGGCGTCTGCTACTCGCACGGCGGCGGCAAGCGGTGCGCGACCGACGGCTGCTCGCACGCCGCGCGCAGCGGCGGCTTCTGCATCAAGCACGGCAAGATGGTTAAGGCGCAGACGACCACGGCCGACGACGACGAGGCCAACGCCAAGGAGAGCGGCGACGACAGCGAGTAGATAGACACACACACAATTTTGTAATGATCCGGGGGCCCGAGAAAAAAAGACATGTAGAAATCCCCCACGAGCAGAACTATGGTAGAACTGGACACGCAGTGTAATATTAGAGCAGCTTGAGCTAGACCTCATCATGACCGAGTCCATGCAGCGGCTCCTTCGCCGGCACCGCGCGCCGCCCCGTCGGAAGGACGACGCGGGATTTCGGTCGTCCCATCAACTGGGAGCCGGATGGGCTTCCGTGTCACAACCGCACGTCTTTTCGTGTGGCTCGTTCGGTCACCTACTTTTGAACATGCATACGTGTTGATACCTTGTTTTGTAAAATTAGATATCAACAGGGTGTACAGATGCCCTAATTTATGACAGTAGGTTCTTGGTGGTTTACAGCCATTTCGGATCTATATGGACTATGTTAGAATATGCACCCACTGAAGCCATTTCGGTGGGGGCATGAGTCGTCCATCCTCCCTCATCGGCTTCAACCCAACGCGGCCCCGACCAGTCCGGTGCTTACGAGCACACTGGCGAACGCGTCCTGCGCGTCCTGCAGTTCGCGCTCACACGACACGTCGCGCAGTCGGCGCATCGCGAACGCCGAGTCAACGTCCTGCACCTGTGCGTCTTCGTTCCGGTCTTGCGCGTCCTCAAGCGCGTTGCGACCGAGCGTTGGGTACTTCTCCAGCAGCACATCGAGGGACGCACGGAAACGTATGAACAACGGCATCGTTGCCATGCGGTCCTTCTCCAGCGCGAGAAGCTGTTGCGCCGCGTACGGTGCCTCCGCGGACGCGCATGGGAAGCCGTCCACGACCGCGACGCCGGATGTGCAAGCAGCAAGACCCTCTCGCAGCTTCGTGAGACTCAAGTCGATAGACAAATCGCGGAGATCGATAAAGGGCAAGTGATGCAGGCGACACACGGCACGTACGGCTTCGCGATAGAATGTGAGTGCGTGGCCGCGGACGCCGATGATTCGGGGCTGAAGCGTTGATACCAGTTCAGCGTGGGCTTGAGAGGCGAGAAGGAACGGCACGACACGCACGCGGGCAGTATTGCACACTTGCACGGCATCCACAAGCCGCATGAGCTCGGGTGATAGTGTCGCGGCCTCTCGCTCGCGCGCCTTCTCGCGCTCACACTCGTCCTCCGAGTCGTCGTCATTGTCGTCGTCTCCTTGACGCACTCGCCGCGGCTGGACTTTGCGCTGCTTGAGCACAACAAACTGCAGGAAGGCCTTCCCGTATCGCGAATGAAGAGTGCGAATCTGCGGATAGCAAAACAGATTAGAACACTCGCGCCGACAATGTCATCTATCCCCACACAGACACGCACCAAGTTCATGTGGGCTGATCCGTTTGCTACCAAGAGACACCGTGGCGCCATGGTACGTGCAATCGCATCCAGCGTTGCTTCAGCACCCTGCGATAGATCGTCTTGTGCTTCAATCACTGCGACACCGATCTTCGCCAGTGCTGTCCGCAGTGCGGATGTGTCAATTGGCGAGCAGTCGCCCACAGCCATCGCCACTCGCGTGGAGCTCAGCAGCCCACACAGTGAAGGGACTGTGGAGGAAGATGGCACGAGGCTCTGGATAGCTTGCGGCGTCTCCCGCTGAAGGTAATCCAAAACCGGTTCCAGCGCTGAGGATGGCTGGCCGACCACAAGCACGGCCCGTGGCGTCGTGAGACCCCGCACAAACGCTGTGGCCTCCTCGGGCGTCCGTGGGAAGTTGTGGATAACGACTCGCTCGTGGGCGACGCTAGACCGCAGTAGGAGTGACCGTAACGCTGCGATCGTCGCGTCCATACTGGACGTAAGCGCTGGTGGAAGCGCGTCCACATCGACCCACACGCCGCCCTGCTGAGTGGCCACGCGTTGGACTACGTCCACATCACCACCACAACTGTGAACCACGGTTACATGGGGCATGAGTACATGGCGCAACTTCGCGTCCACAGTGAAGAGGTCCTCACACCGGACAAGGTGTCCTCGTTGCTCGAAGATGTGGCCCCACGACTGACTTTGGCCTGCGTGGGCCACGCACGCGACGCCACCGACGGCGCGATCCAGCGCACGCGCATCCAGTGTCTCCCACGGGAAACCCGCGAGCACGAACTTATGGGCCACAGCCGCCAAACCCAGTGCTGCCGGATCCCTGATAGCTCGTTGCAGCGCGTCCAGCACGACCCGCGGTGCGAGCATTGTGCGGGTGCGCTTCCACTGCGTGAAGGCGCCGAGCGGGTCCTTCTCTCTTTCAATCTCCCGCGCGACCAACGCGTCGAACGTGAGCCATGCGTAACCAGCGTGCTGTGCTGTGGATTGCCACTGTGGATAATCGCAACCTTTGTGGGTGTTGTCGTCCGCAGTCACGAGCAAGACGATCCGCGGATCTAATACGCTACGGAAGAGCGGCCGTAGCGACGACGCGTCCTGGAGGGCTTCGGGAACGTCAAAGGTGACGTACAGGGGGAATAGGCCCTGCTGCGGGTGGACGCTGGCGACTGAGGAGCCTGTGGTCAACGTCGCAACGGTAGTGATGATGGACCCGCTGCTGGGCTGCGTCCGTGGGTCCCAGTCAAAGAGCACGACATGCCGCCGGCCAACGCTGGCCACGTACTGAGCGAGCGGCCGCGTCGACGGGATTGAAGCGACGTCCACGAACGCATAACCCATGCGGTCCGCGTGCTCGCGCGCAAAGTGCTTGACCTGGTCCTTTGTGGCTGCGGCCACGGATGCGTCCACAACAATGGCCACAACTCGGTGCGTGTCCGCCCACACATGTGTCCGCGCGGCCGCATCCGCAGCCACTGTTGGCGTCCTCACAGTGGCCTTCTTGGTTGACACCGTGGCTTCCACATCTGCGTCCGGCCGCCGCTCGCTCTGCTGCAGCAACCACTCACCGAGCCATCGGCATGCATCCAACGGCCCTTCTTCTGGGTGTCTATGTCTCTTGAGCAACGCTTCCAGTCCTTCCACGACCACCTTCTCCAAATTGTTCACTTTGACCACGTCCACCGTGCGGACGCGGTCCACTTCCACAGGTGCATTGGCCGGCATCTCGCCAAAGAAGAACCGCCGCTCGCGCCTCGCGCTGGCCACAGCGTCGCTGCCGTGGGTCGCGTTCTGCGTGCCGTCAACACCGAACTGAGCACGTAGCGTCCACGGGTGGGTCTCGCGGGCCACAGTCGAGTTGGTGGGACCCATGAGGGCCCGCCACATCGGGACCGCGAGCTTGCGCGAGAGTTGGAGCGCGACGATCTCGCCGCTTGTCATGAACGCCACAAGCCGTGGGAAGAAGGGTTTGCCATTATGCTCGCTATAGAAGGCCCTGGCCTGCGCCTGGGAGAGTGTGAGCCGCTTTTGGAGGTCGACGGAAAAGCCGAACGCGCGTAGTGCCCGCTGGATGGTGGCGACCGCCTCTGGATTCCGCGCGGCGTCGGGCTTGACGATCGCCAACGTCGAGGTGATCTGCTCGTCCTCTGGCACGAGCGACTGGATGGTTGGCGTGTGAAATGAGAAAAAGACACGGGAATCGAGACACGTTGCGGAGTTCTCTCTGGATTTTACGTGGTCTTCCAGAGCGATGCATGGCGATGAGAGTTGCCCACGTACACTCTCAGGGAAGAACCGCTGGGCGTCGGTAGTGGATGCCGGCCCAATGATTTGGCGGAGCGTCGCGTTCAAGTGGAACCCCACGACGCGCAGCACCAGCGTTGGTCCATCAGTCACGAAGGCCGCGAGCTGCAAACGAAAGGCTTCTCGTGCAGCAGCGTCCGTGCCCGCGTGAAGCTCAGCGGAAGCGATCGTCACGATCTCGTCATCGCTGAGCGATGGCTTTTCGCTCGTGGTGGTGACGACGACGCCGTGGCGGTTGAACGCCGAGAGAAGCTGCTCTTTGGCGTCGGTAACGGCCTTTACAAATGGCGGGAAGAGAACGATCACAGCGCTGTCCAGTGGTGGTTGGTTAACTGGAGAGCGAAAGAGTTCGTGGCATTCGCGGACGGCGCAGTCCAGCGTCGCGCTGGCGTAGACACCGGGGAAAGCCTCGTTGAGACCGCATAATGCACGCAGTGGCCATTCGTCGACTGAGAGGCCGGCTTGGAGGGACTTCTGCCTAGCCAGCGACGGGTTCTCCGTACCGACAAGGGTGTGAAGCGCCGCCACGGCTGCGTCCGCTTCTGTCCCACCATCCAGTGAGAGCAGCAGCACCAACGTCGGGCCACGCGTAAAGTTGTCCAGAAATACTGCACGCGTCGCCTCGTCGCCGTCGGGTTGCAGTCCGGAGAAGTAGAGGCGGCGGAGTTGTGGCTTGGTGAGCTGCACTAGGCGTTCCTCTTGGACGCGGAAGCCGCTCAGGGCAAGCCGCCTCCGTATGAGCGTAACGACTTGTCCATCCGGAAGAAAGCAGGCTGCTTCCTCAGCTGATATGCCGGGAAGTAGGGAATAGGATATCGATGCTGTGGCGATGTCGCTGCCGTCGTTGTTCTCTGTCTCTGTAGCGGGATTGTCGATCACCGTCACGTTGGGTGTGGCGGGGAAGTGGTAATAGCCGCTCGCGATTTCGGGCCGCAGGTAGAGCACCGTAAGGGCCGAGCGAGGAGAAGACGGAAACCCCAATACCATGATGCCACGGGGCTGTGGGTTTTGAGCAGAGTGAGACTTCCACTGCCGCTTCCAAGCGCCGCGTCTTTTCAAGATCAAATGATCCTAAAATGTCAACAATTTGCATAAATTACCCACGTCCAGGCATCACCAACTTGAACATGTAATGTAATGTAATGTATCACGCGAACTGGATGCCCGCGCCGAGTGGGGGCCTATTCGGCGCGGGCATGCTGACGACGCCGTCAGCATCGGCGTATTTGGCGCTGCGTGAGCACTATCAAGTGCCGCACTGTACTAATATACTTCTGCACCGTGATAGTCTATTTCGACAAGGCTCGAAGAATTCCTGGTGTCTCCCCCTCGGTAGGACATGGGTGCGTTTGTACCCAATGGATCTCACAAACTTGGCAGCTGCAGGAGCTGCAGATTTATGAGCGAGAATCCGTCTTCTGGGTCGCGCCTGTAGAACTGGGGGGCTGAGCTGCGGAAGCTCGCCGTTCACCACCAGGACTATCGCGTATTATGTGGTAAACGACCACTTTCGGGCCGTTCCTGTCGTCGTATGGTTGGTTCTGCTCCTGCTTGGTCTTGCGGTTCCTCTTGTACAGGACAAAGGCGATGACGAGCAGCACGACCACGACTCCACTGATGATGCCTACGACCAGGCCGACCTTACTCGACGACGTCTTCTTCGCTACAACATCCAAGCACACAACAGCGTTAGAGAATTTGCGTTGGAGCCAAGTAACAGTGAACCATACCTGCTGGGGGAGAGAATGTCGAGCACTGCGTCGACCGGACCCAGTCGTAGTGCACAGACAGCAATATTCTGTCTGGGCCCTTTTCGATCGAGCAAGCAGGGATCACGAACTGACTCACGTCCGTGCACTTGCATATCTCGGTGTACTGCGCATTGCTCGGGTTCGTGCTGCCGCCCCAGTTGTACGACGTGGTGGCCATGCAGCCACCCGACGCTGTCGCGAGCGCACTCATAAACGCATTCAGCTGCTGCACTGTGCAGTCAGGAGCTGCTGACGCAGCCGCCGGGGCCGCAGTCGTCACCACAGCAGTGGCCGCTTCCGTCGTCTTGGGAGGCGTAATATTCGAGCAGTTTTGCGGGGACGTGCAGTCGGCAGCTACCGTCGGCGTTGACCCGGGAGTGGTCGCTACGTCCACCTCCGTCACCTTGGGCGTTGTCTTACCACTGAGTTTCGAGCAGTTGTACGCAAACGCAAAGTGCTCGGCCGTGGTCACATCGAACTTCTTGAGCTTGGTCCAGTGGCACTTGGGCACATCAAGCGGCTTGACTGTGCACTTGCAGAGCGCAGAGCGCTGCGCGTCGGTCGGGTCGGCGTCTCCGTCCCACTTGTACGTAACCGTGTCGGTGCAGCCATTGGACGCGGCGCTGAGGTTGTCAATAAACAGTGCGGTCGTCGCGGCAGTGCACGAAGGGTACGTGGTCGCGAGTTGCCGCTGGCCGCGGAGGCCGTGGGCGAACTGCGCCGCGGCCGCGAGAAGGAGCAGGAGCCGCATGCGCGAGGTATCTTCCTTCAGATGCAGGCGCTTGTTCGAGAGCAAGTGAATGGGTTTCTGGGCGGCCACAGAAGTTGCAGACTGAGCTGTTCAGTGGCGACCCTCATGGTCTCAACAGGAGGTGAGATACAGCCGACTCTGGTCAATACTTCTGTGACTTGCAGTACTCTGAAGCCATGCATATATCAATTCTGACAGGTTTTGATACTGGAATTGGCAGAATGAAAGCTTCAAGTTGGGGTATGATTTGGTATACGTGCCGGAACCGGTATTATATTGGCACTAAAAATGCTCTAACTCACCTCTATCTTGGGAGCTATGATTCGAAAAAACTATGTAAATGTAGTATTGGAGGGACTAAAACGCATGAACAATTCTGAGGTTAAAAATGTGTCTCTGTCGTAATCTGGACAGAAAACAGCCGCATCCAGTCTCATTATTTTGAGCGAATATTAATTTATTCTGACTTGACTTCACAATGCTTTATCGAGGTTCGATTTCCCTCTTTACGTCAGATATGCTCCTTTAGAGGATAAATCATTTCCAACTTCCACAGCGATCCCTTCACTTGCCCCCAACCGAGTGTCTGAGATCCTGCAAGAAACTCTTCATGCGGCTCCTGCTCCTTCTCGCAGCCGCGGCGCAGCCCACCCACGGCCTCCGCGGCCTGCGGGAGCTCCAGACGACGAGCCCCTTGTGCACGGCCGCGGCGACGGCGCTCTTCATTGACAACCTCAGCGCCGCGTCCGGCGGCTGCACCGACGCGACTTCGTACAAGTGGGACGGAGACGCCGACCCGACGGACGCACAGCGCGCCGCGTTGTGCAACTGCACAGTCAAGTCGTTTAATGTGCCCAAGTGCCACTGGACCAAGCTCAACAAGTTCGACGTGTCCGCAGCCGAGCACTTTGCGTTTGTGTACAATTGCGTAAATGGGAAGACAACGCCCAAGGTGACGGAAGTGGACGTCGGAACCACCCCCGTGCCGACGACTACGGCACCAACGACGCCGACGTCGTCGACTGCGGCGTCGACGGACTCCTCGGCAGCTGCCGACTGCACGGTGAAGCAGTTGAGTGCGTTCACGAGTGCGCTCGCGACGGCGTCGAACGGCTGCATGGCCACCACATCGTACAACTGGGGCGGCAGCACGAACCCGACGAACAAGCAGTACACGGAGATTTGCAAGTGCACGTCCGTGAGCTCGTTCGCGATCCCGGCTTGCTCGATCGAAAAGGGTCCGGACAGAATGCTGCTGTCGGTACACTATGACTGGGTCCATTCGACACAGTGCCCGACTTTACATCCTGCAGGTACGGACGCTTTTTGTTTTACTCGTCTCCAGCGAAGGTGCTTTGAGCTTGAGTACTGTAGGAAGCAACGTTGGTCTGATCGTCGGCATCATCGGTGGAGCCGTGGTTATTGCGCTGGTTATTGGCTTCGTCCTACTGAAGAGAAAGCGCATGGACAAGTCTGGACACGACTCGAACGCTACGCCTTCCAAGCCGAACACAGATCCGCGACCAAGCGGTGTCTCGACTGGCACACACACGACCATCTCCACCACCAATGGCAGCCTGGATCAGAGCGACAAGAGCAGCGGACGCTCAACCGAGGGCGGCAAGTGGGACGACCCCGTGATCATGGCAGTCCGCATTCCCCACGACTCGATTTTCTTCGGGTCGCTGATCAGCCGTGGAGGCTTTGGCGAGGTCTACCGAGGCACATACAAGGGCGAGACAGTCGCC
>JAADXL010000559.1:0-22366 GCA_023337755.1 Pythium aristosporum | reverse complement strand
TCGCCATGTCGTACCAAACGCTCGCCGGACTGGCCGACTTCACGCTCGCGACGATCGCCCCCAATGTTCTCGGCTGCAACGTAACGGACGCCGAGATCGCCGCGGACGCGTCCTCGACTCGCACTAAGGTGATCAAGGCGTATGCCGTCATGACGGCCATCAACGTCTTGTGTTTCCCGGTGATCAAACTGCTTCCACAACAAAAGCTCGACGCGCAGCAGCAACGTGCCTTTGGCGGCTACAATGCGTACGCGAGCCACGCCCTCCTCGCTACGTTTGCCATACTCCTTTGCTTCAACTTGGCGGTCAACCTCATGGCCGTCATGTGAGACACAAGAGCCTCATGAAAGCTGTGGCTGCCAGGAACGCACTGGAAGCCTACTACTGTAACCTTATATACTATGCGAGGTTGAGTAAATCTCCTGTACACTATGTGCATTTGCTGGATACTGTAGCATTGCCACCCGAAAGTCTCTCAATGAGTGGGGTGTCCACCATTGACCTTCGAGTTCTGGCCGATTCTGTCCAGGTTCTGACTGACGTACACTTGAGGACAGTATGGAAAGTCTCCCAACTGTCCACTAGTGTCCCTTATGTCCACTAAGTGCCACCCCCGCAACGAATCTTTTTCGCACCCTTGAACCCAAAAACCCACAACTTGTGGCTCTTGGGCCACAAACGGCCCTGCCAAAAGGGTGATATAACATCTTCAAGTGGCCGTATCAGCTTTATGGCTCTTCTATACGGAACACAAGTCCAGTTCCCATGTATCTCCGCCACTGGCGCAAGAATGAACGGGAGGAGCACCAAGATCCCACCTCACTCGTGCGCTGAACGGACCGTCGGTGATGCCGACCGACTCGGTCAGCCCGTGTTTACCCCAGCCTCGTCTGGGTTCCTTGGCTGATTTCATTTTAACTTGTGGGGGACTTCCAAGACAGACCGAGCGCCCGCCTGCCCTTTCGTGTTCAGCTCCCCCCCATTCTGGGTTCATCACACTTGCAGTCAAAAGAATGCGCGCAATTACACGCGAAGAACTCAAGGCGTCGCGTCCAGACGGCGCACCGTCCCTCACGCGCACGAGCAGCGGGACGCCCGACGCGTGCCCGTGGGTGCTCTCGCCGGACCGCGAGCGAGCGAACTCCGCGCAGAGGCGAAGCGTGCGCTTTGTCGCCGGCGCGACGTTCTTTAACTACAGTGACTATGGCAGCCTGCGCCCGGGCCAGCAACCCATCGAGCTCTTTAGCAAGCCGTACGTTGGCTTTGCGATCCACGCCTTTGTGTGCGGCTTTGCGTTCAACTTCTTCTCGTTCGGGTATGGGCGACTGCTGGCCGAGTACCTCCGCGCCAACGACGAGCAGCAAGTCAAGGCCGCCAACTACGTGCTCGTGTGGCCGTCCACGCTGTCGCTCCTCATCGGTCTGATTTCGGACAGCTTCCCGATCTGCGGCTACCAACGGAAGGGCTACATGGTGCTCGGCTGGATGCTCACGCTCTCCATGTGCATCACGCTAATAATCTTGGAACTCTACAGCGACAGTGGACGGCTACTGCTCCATTTGGCTCCCGACGACGATAACCGCCACGCCAGTCCGTTTGTGGCGGCTTACCTGCTCGTGAGCCTGCTTGCGGCGATCGGCATCCAGATCTCGTGGGTCTCGGCGATCGCCGCGAGCATTGAGTACGCACAGCGCGAGCACCTCCACCACCGAGGCCGTCACCACGGGGCACTGCTGACACTGTTTAACAGTGGCGGTGCGTGCGCCATGTTGCTCACGTGGTGTGTCATCAGCGACGGCCACAGCGAAAACCACTTGGTCTCCACGCTCTCGATGGGTGGCGCTGCCAGGATCCTCGCCAGTGTATCGGTCGCCGCCGTCCCCATCATTCTCTTTGGCTACCAGGAAGCCCGTGTCGACACTATCGTCGAGCCCGTGCCAGTGGCCGAGCGGCTCCATACGTTCTGGCGGTTCCTGCACCGGAACGTCGTGTACCGCGTGCTATTGTTCGTGATCTTCCACCTATTTTTCCTGGGCATTTGCGACCAGAACGTTCGCGATGCTGTCCAGCGGTGGTCAGGTGTGAGTCGCAAGGACGCCCTGGCTGTCGAAGTCGGACGGAACTCGGCCATGATGCTGGGCACGCTGCTCTGGACAATCTTCCTGCGCAACGTCCACTGGCGGAAGCTCTGCGTGTGGGGCTCGCTGTTGTACATCACAGCATTCATTGTGCTCACGACCTTCACGACGTTCAACGTGGTCCGGAACGAGTGGTTCTTTGGCGCCATGTTCATGGTTATTGACGTGCCACGGGGACTGCTGCTACTGTTTGTCTTCCACTTCTCCGGTGAGATCTCGGACGTCGGCCACGAAGGTGTCACGGTCGGACTCGCGCTTTCCTACCAGCGGCTAGTCGCGTTGGCGGGCTTCATGATCTCAGCCATCTTCCCCAAAGTCGTCGGCTTTGAAGTATCCACACAAGAGATGCTGCTGGATTCGGCCACAGCACGGGCCAACGTCACCAAGGCCTTTTTCATCGGCGTCGCGTTCAACTTGCTGTGCTTCCCCGTGATCAAACTGCTGCCGCACCAGAAGCTCGATGCCCAGCAATTGCGTGCGTTCGGCGGCTACAACAAGTACGCCGGTGCCGCGCTGCTGGTCACGCTCGTCGTACTCGTGAGCTTCAACCTCGTGGTCAACCTCCTCACCATTTTGTGATAGATAGGAGACAATGTTAATACTGCAATCCACTTTCTGTACTCTACTCCCTCAATTTAGCTGAGTCCTTGGATTTTGAACCCACGTTGCCTGCGGGCGAGCAGCAACTGGGTCTCATCACTCAGCACCTCCTTAGCGATGCGTTCTTTGGCGTCCAAGACGCGCTTCGTGACCTCTTCTTCCTTGCGCAGTTCCTCTTCCTTTCTCGCCTGCAGCTCTTTTGTCGCGAGCAGGCCGCGCCGCTCGAGATCTTCACGAAGCGCCAGGGCTTGGACCAGTCGAAGCCGACGCTGTTCATCTTCATGGAGCTTGCGTGCTTCTTCCGCTAGTCTCGCTGACTCGCGCTGCTTCTCCGCCTGCATGGCGCGCACGGCTTCCTTCCGGAGGTGCTCTTCGTAGACGCGCTGTGTATACTGTTTTTGCCTGCGCCGTAGATCGTCTCGCGTCAACCGAACAGTGCTAGTAGGGGCTTTAATCTGCTTGGACGGCGAAGGAGACAGTTGCTGGGTCACCTCAGAAAGCGAAGAAGGCTTGGTCAACGTCAAGGTGATGGCTTGCGCCTGGTCTGGATCACTCTCATTGTTGTCCATCTCCATAGGAGTCGGATCCAGAGGTGGCGCCTCACCACTCTCGTCGTTGGCTACGTGGGGAACGAGCCGTTGCCAAAAGGCAGTGATACTACGCATGGTGACCACGTTTCGGAAAAGCGTGGACACGCGTTGGCGTACACACTTGCGTCGGTACAAAGCGTGAAACACATCATCCTCGGCGTCGGCGACGCCCACGGCCAGGCGCCACTGGTGCTCAATCATCATGTTGTGGTTCACGCGGTTGAGTAGCTCGTTATGCGCGAGCTGGTGGCGAGCCGCAATGCTCTTTATGCCCCTCAGGACTTTCTTGGAGAGCACGCGAAACTGTCGCCGCCGCTCGGCACGGCGCACTTGCTTTGCCCGGAACACGCGCTGGATCTTGCGTACCGCTCGCAGCGCCAATGCCTCGCGGTGGGTTCGGCGCGCCAAGAAACCACGAAAGACTCGCTGGATAAAGATCGCGCTCGAGTGGAGAAGATCAACATACGTGCGTGTGATTTGCTCTTGCTCGAGCTGGATCTGCTCGATCCAGACTCGGAGCTCGTGGCACTCGCGGTCGAACGCCACCTCGGTTTGGTGCATGCGTTCGAAACTCGCCCTGATTTTTGCCTACACAAAGCCACCCACGTACATTAGATATAGAACTGTGGGCTTGTCCACCACGAGTCCCCAATGACACGGCACTCACTGTGACGTCTTGGATGCTGTCGATGGACTGGTCGATGGGCGTCTTGATCCTACTCTCTGACTCGCGGGCACGTGAGCGACGCGGTGAAGCTGATGCATGGAGCTCGCGACTGGCTAACGAAAGGTGAGGAAGAGAGACTCGCTCATTGGTCGTGCGCGTGGCGCTATGGGCAGATGCGCGCGGTGAGAAGAGTGGCGGCAGTCGCATGATGGTTCGGATTGTGGGAGATGGCTTCGAAAATGATCTTGAAACGACGCACCCGGGTTGAAGCATAGTATGCTCTAACAGAGGTGATCCAGTCAGGACGGTCTGGTTATCATGCTGTCGTAGATGGAGCGTATCCTGATTGGATAAAAATCCGAAGAGAGGCAGACGGCTTCAACGTTTGCGGAGACAAATCGGGGTAGGGCATGGGATGACCACATGTTAAGCGATTAGGGCATATCTAGTACTCCATTTCATTGAATTTTTCCATAGTCATCGCCACACAAAACGCCACAAAACTGACTTGATCGTGGCGTATCCATTGGTTCCTCTCGAAACCTACCCCTCTTCGCCCCGCTTTCTTTTTCGTCTGCCGTCTGTCCGCCCCCCCAAAGCCAAACAAACCAAGCTCCATGTGGGAACGACGTTCCGAACGCCACTGTCCAGAGTCCTGCTGGCGCGTCCGGCACACCTCACTGTCCCCGTCCAGAGCCTCGTTCTGGAGTCCAGACTGCCTCCGATTATTGGATTCCCTGACAAATTATTGGGGGCGAAAACTTCCAACAGCAGCTTCAGACGTCAGGCAGTCACATCCAGTGGGAGAGGTGGTGCCATTCCTCCATCTCTATCTGCCTGAGAATAGCCCATCGGCTCCTTCTCAAGCTCCCCCAGTATTCCGCATTTCCCTGCCGGTGGATTTGCGTCGAGGGAAAGCAGTCGAAAGCGATTCATCATGGTGCGGCTCCTGGTGGCGGCTTCAGCGCTCGCAGCGACGCTTGCGACGCCGTTCGTCTCGGCGGCGGCGTCCCAGTCGCCGCAAGAGTACCCCGTCAAGTCGGGACTCGGCATCTGGGTCGATCCCGACACGCCTGACGACCGCCAGTCGTACGTGAGTTCGCGTGGCCGGCGATGGGATCTCGTCATGAGCGACGAGTTCAACACGCCGAACCGCGATTTCCGCCCGGGCAAAGACCACTTGTGGACGTCGCTGGAAAAGCCCGACGGTGTCAACGGCGCCAAGGAGATCTATTCCCACAATATGACTTCGACGGCGTGCGACGACGACGGCACGTGCTACTACTACATCAAGATTATCGATGACCACCAAAAGATCTCGGTCTACAACCTCTACTTGTCGACGCCCGGGTACGAGACGGTGGAATTCTTCTACCGCGCTGCCATGGTCCAGTCGTGGAACAAGTTCTGCTTCCAGGGCGGCATGCTCGAAGTGCGCGCACAGCTTCCAGGCGCCGTCAGCAACAAGTCGGGCAACCCGGATCTCAAGAAAGGACCGAACGGCAAGACCGAGGCGCTGCGGTATTACCCGACGTGGCCCGGTATCTGGATGATGGGCAACTTGGGGCGAGCGATTTTCAGTGCCTCGACCAACCGCATGTGGCCGTTCTCCTATAACCGCTGCGACCCGGACGTGTTCGACCCCAAGAACCAGCGGATCAGTGCCTGCGATTCCAACCCTGGGTACGGCTTGAACCCGAACCAAGGCCGAGGAGCTCCCGAAATCGATTTGCTCGAAGGTGGCGGTGTCGCCATCTCGTCGTCGCTCCAGATCGGTCCTGGCATGCCCAAGGATTTCCGACTGTTTGATATCCAAAAGACGTATGATGCCAACATCTACTGTCTGTACGGCGGCGACTGTAAGACCCCGGGCGCCAACCACCCGGGTGTGCCAACGGCTCTGTACGACAAGCGCGGTCACAAGTCGTGGTACCAGGCGCTGCGGTATCAGAGCAATCCGTTCTGCGTGTCGGACCCGAAGCAACGCCAGAACTACCAGACAGTCGTGGCGGCGGCCAAGAATATTGTCGTGAACTCGTGTACCGTGGAGACGTGCTCGGCGGCCAAGGATGGAAACGCCGATTTTGGGCTGGTCGATGGCAAGGGCACGACCCACTGGGGCATCAACTACAACGGCACGTGCTTCCCCGTCATGAACGCCTACATGGGATCGT
This sequence comes from Pythium aristosporum, assembly GCA_023337755.1. Lineage (NCBI taxonomy): Eukaryota > Oomycota > Peronosporomycetes > Pythiales > Pythiaceae > Pythium > Pythium aristosporum. Next base: position 16,197 of record JAADXL010000559.1, on the reverse strand, counting down.
ACCTGTGTGACCCAGACAACCAGAACCCGCTGTGTACATCGCCGCGGCCGGACAACCAGACCAAGACCGAAGTCATGAAGCCATTCAACTACCAAATGGATGCTATCTCGTCCAACTGGCCCGTGCATGTTGGTGCCTACACCGACTATCTCGTGTACCAGATCGAGTGGATCACGGGCAAGAATGGATACGTGCGGTGGATGCTGGACGGATACCCGATTTTCGAAGTCACGGCCGAAGCCTTTTCAAACGTGCCCCAAGACAAGAAGAATTCCAACCCGCAAAAGGTCATGCTCGAGGAACCCATGTACCTTATCTTCAACGTCGCGCTGTCGTCGTCGTGGGGTGCGACGCCTCCGAACCCGGGCAAAGAATGCCGTGGCGATGGTACAGACCCCGTGGCCCTCAAGATTTGTGACGAGTTCCCCATGTACATGAAGATTGACTACATTCGGCTGTACCAAGACAAGGGCGACGATCTCGAGGCGGACAACTACATGCAAATCGGTTGCGACCCCAAGTCGCACCCGACGAAGGAATGGATCAACGGCCACATTGAAGAGTACACGGACTTCGACAACTTGGCCATTGATGTCGCCGGCGGCGCGTTCTGCACCAAGAACGACGACTGCACGGTGCTGGCGACCGGCGACTTGCAGTACACCAAGCTCGTCACGGGTACCTGTGAAAACAAGCGCTGCAAGTGCGCGTTCGGGAAGTCGTGGGGTGGACCGCGTTGTACCATGGCGTTGGACGAGAGCAAGACGGCGACCGGTAAGAAAGTGGAAGGCTACGGTCCACCCATCGAGCTTGCTGTGGTCGTGGCCGTTATCGTGGTCATGTTGACGTTTGCGTCGGTCGGCTATGCCATGAAGAAATCGAGTGCGCAATTGGACGTTGCCCTCAAGTCGTCGTCAGACAAGAACCAGGTCGGGCTGTCTCCGAACGACCTCAGCGAAAGCCTTGTGCCTCATGGGCGTGTGAAGTCCAGCCACGGCGCCTACCTGTGAGTTGAAGCATGAAATGGTGTCCGCTCGACAGCGTCCTGTACCAGTATCTATCAATGCGGCATCCCATCCTCTTCTTCCGCAGCCCTGTTTAGCGTCGAGCCCATGTTCCACCTTCACACAAGTTTTGTATCCCCCCACAGCCACAGCGACGGACGGACTGGCCAATTCTACAACAGTTCTTCGCCTCAAATCGGATCTTTTAGACGACTAAACAATACACACACACACTACACTCGCCTCTCTCCACGCAACGCTAGACCATTCTTCTTGTCACTAGTATTGTCATGCAACGCGCGACGAAATGAGCGTCTCAATAATCGCAATTATTGGGATAACGGGCAATTATTTCTCCGACTCGGATGAACGACAGGAACGCGACTGACGATCCACAACCCACGAAGACGCCGGATTCTGGGGCCAAGCTTGCGAATCGAATCTCTTCCTTTCATCGGTATGCGATTTCAGAATGCTATAGTGGCATCATATGTATGAAAAATGAAATTTTATAGTTATTCTTTTATAGATGATATAAATTTAGAACGTCCTTTGCCTCAAGCCCGGATAGACGAGCCGCTGGATTGTATCCCCTTCCCAGCTGACGTCTGAGCATGACAAAACAGATGAAGAGATCTCCGGATCTCTTTCTGTTTTACGTTGCGGATTGCGGCTAAACTGAATTAATTACGTTGCGCTACTGTTGCTCCTAGCCCAACCTTACGTTGCGCAACTTGTCTCTGCACAAGTTGCACCGATCTCATCCGCCATAGACGAGCCAGATCCCGGGTTTTGAGGGTCCTCAGTTGGGGCCATGGGGCAAATGGCTCAGCGGAGAGGGTCCACAATTTGGGACAAAGGGGCCTTTGCTGATGAGACGAAAAGGGTCCGGAGGTCTCTGCACTGTCTGTCTTGGTGTCTGTAGTCGCGTTGTAGCACCCGTGCCCGCCGCGGCAGTCGCCATGGCTCCCTCCAGTCCGAAAGTAACCACGCGATTTGGAGTCTGCTCAGTATGGTGACCCTGTCTTGTGCGTGGCTCCTCGTATTCGCGGCGGCGGCCGCGGTCGGCTCGGACGCGGCGACCTCGAAAGAGTACCGCGTCAAGTCGGGCATCAAGATCTGGGTCGATCCCGACACGCCCGACGACCGCCAGACGTACACGTCGTCGCGTGGGCGCCCGTGGACGCTGGTCATGAGCGACGAGTTCAACACGCCCGATCGCGACTTCCGCCCGGGCAAGGACCACATCTGGACCTCGATCGAAAAGCCCGATGGTGTCAACCGCGCGCTCGAGTACTACTCGCACAACATGACCTCGACCAAGTGTGACGACGACGGCACGTGCTACTACTACATCAAGGTCCAGGACGAGCACATCAAGTGCAGTACGTACAACATGTACACCAACCCGCCCGGGTACCAGGACGTCAACATGTACTACCGCGCCGCGATGGTCCAGTCTTGGAACAAGTTCTGCTTCCAGGGCGGCATGCTCGAAGTGCGCGCACAGTTGCCCGGCGCTGTGAGCAAGAAGTCGGGCAACCCGGACATCGCCAAGGGCCCGTCGTCCAAGACGACTCCGGCCGCGATGCCTTACTACCCGACGTGGCCCGGTATCTGGATGATGGGCAACCTGGGCCGCGCCATTTTCAGTGCCTCGACCAACCGCATGTGGCCGTACTCGTACAACCGGTGCGAGCCCGATGTCTTTAACCCCAAGAACCAACGCATCTCGGCGTGTGACGCCAACCCCGGGTACGGCTTGAACCCGAACCAGGGCCGAGGCGCGCCCGAGATCGATCTGTTGGAAGGCGGTGGCACGGATATCTCGTCGTCGCTCCAGATCGGCCCGGGCATGCCCAAGGAGTTCCGACTCTTCCCCGTAAACGCCGTCACGGATGCCAAGAATGTCTTCTGTCTCTACAGCGGTGACTGTCTGACACCCGGTGCCAACCACCCGGGCATCCCCGCCGCGCTCTACGCTAAGCGTGGCCACAAGTCGTGGTACCAAGGTCTCCGGTACCAGGCCAACCCGTTCTGCGCGCCGGATCCCGCCAAGAAACAGACCTACGATACCGTGGCTGCGTCCCTCAAGTCTGGCATCGTAGCCAACACGTGTACACCACAAACGTGTCCGGGCTCGAAAGACGGCTACGCTGATCTCTCGTTGGTCGATGGCAAAGGGCCTGCGCACTGGGGCATCAACTACAACGGCACGTGCTTCCCCGTCATGAACGCCTACACGGGTGCTTTCCTGTGTGACCCGGACAACCAAGACAAGCAGTGCGAGACGCCGCGTCCCGATAGCCAGCCCAAGTCCAACATCATGAAAGAGTTCAACTACCAAATGGATGCCATCTCGTCCAACTGGCCGGTCCACGTCGGTGCCTACTTGGACTTCCTCGTCTACCAGATCGAGTGGGTCACGGGCAAGAACGGGTATGTGCGGTGGATGCTGGACGGCCACCCGATCTTCGAAGTCACGTCCGAGGCCTTTGAGAACGTCCCACAGGACGCGAAAAAGTCCAACCCGCAGAAGATCATGCTCGAGGAACCCATGTACCTCATCTTTAACGTCGCGCTGTCGTCGTCGTGGGGTGCCAAGCCTATCAACACGAACTCGGTCTGTCGTGGCGACGGCAAGAACGAAATGGCGGTCCGCATCTGCGACGATTTCCCCTTGTACATGAAGATCGACTATGTGCGTCTCTACCAGGATCTCGCCAAGGACTTGGACGCCGACAATCTCATGGCGATCGGCTGCGACCCCAAGACCCACCCGACCAAAGAGTGGATCAAGGGCCACATTGACGAGTACCAGGACTTTGACAATTTGGCCGTGGACGTCTCGGGCGGTGCGTTCTGCAACAAGGACGACGACTGCACCATTTTTCCCGAGGGCGATCTCCAGTACATTAAGCTCATCACGGGCAAGTGCGAGAAGAAGCGATGCGTGTGCACGAACGGCGACGCTTGGGGCGGTCCGCGGTGCACGATCGCAATGGACGCCAGCAACGCCGTGACTGGTGTCGTCAAGAAAATCGACGGCTACGGACCGCCCATCAGTGTCGCTGGCAGTGTCGCTGCGCTAGTGCTCTTCCTTACGACGCTCTCGGTCTGGGCGTCGATTCGAGAAGAAAAGCGGGCCCAAGCTGCCGCACTCCGCCACGCCGTCATGATGGAGAAGCCCGTGCCACCACCAGCGGTGCAGCAGTCGCCCGTGCCCGGCGAACAACAGCGTGAGTCCGTGGCGGGCGCGGGCCCGGCCAAGGTGGACTACAGCCGCAATTTTGTGTAAGATGTGAAAAAGCCCCTAGAGAACCAAACGAACGGATGCCGATGATCAAATCGGTAGACGAACCCTCTGAAACCTGTAACGAGTACACCCCCAATCAATCAATCAATCTGAATCATTAATCCATGCAATCTGCAGGTTCCTTACATCATGCGATTACGCGCCAAAGACTGTATGACACCCGTTGAAGTGGACATACGTTGGGAATCCCATATCAGATACCCATCCCATTGGGAGGGTATCTATTTGACAAGCTGCCCGCCAAGTGGACAAACGAAAGAGCGAGAACCCCAAGTGGGGCTCGTTCCTTCGTTTTGGTCGGTCTTCTCTCCCCCAGCTCGCTATTATGATCACAGTTGAGCCGGGAACACCTGGTGTTATACAGTCAGCGACCTGGGTGGATTGTCTCATCGCGATCAGCGAGAATGATCCTTCGCCCACCTATTGAAGCTTATGAGACACAGAGTGGACTCCTTGGCTCAGGAGCCCAAGGACGTGTCGCCGCCGTACGCTGTCGCTGTGTGCCGGCGACGGCGCGAGACGCCCGGGCTCAGGGAGGGAGCCCTTGACATCATAACACAAATTCCCATCGACGCTGCAATCAGCATCAATAGGAGTAACGCCACTCGCAAAGAAGAACGAGAATGCCTCGCGTGTCCGTGTGCCTCGTGTATTGGGCGTGTGCAGGTCTCGTCACCATCCAGTATACGTCGGCGGCAAACTCTACCACGAATGAGACTCCCACAGAGTACCCGACCAAATCGGGGATCCTGCCCTGGATCGACCCAGCAACACCTGACGACCGCCAGTCGTACGTGAGCTCCCGAGGCAGAACGTGGAGTCTAACTATGAGCGACGAGTTCAACGTGCCAGGCCGAAGCTTCAAGCCGGGAGAGGATCACCTGTGGACCTCGATCGAAAAGCCCGACGGCGTCAACGGCGCGCTCGAGTACTATTCCCACAACATGACGTCCACGGCGTGCGACGACTCCGGCAACTGCTACTACTACATTAAGGTCATGGACGAGGTCACGTCGCTGAGCGTATATAACCAGTACCTGTCGACTCCAGGGTACGAGACCGTGAGCTTTTACTACCGCTCGGCGATGGTCCAGTCGTGGAACAAATTCTGCTTTCAAGGCGGGATGATCGAAGTGCGAGCCCAGCTCCCAGGCGCCGTGAGCAGCAGCTCGGGGAATCCCGATATCAGCCTCGGTGCAAGCGGCAAAACCGCCAGTATCGACTATTACCCGACATGGCCCGGGATCTGGATGATGGGGAACCTGGGGCGAGCAATTTTTAGTGCCTCGACGAACCGCATGTGGCCATATTCTTACGACGCGTGCGAGCCGAGCATCTTCAACGCTGCCAAGAACCAGCGTATTAATGCCTGCGAGGCGAACCCAGGGTATGGCCTGAACCCAAATCAAGGGCGAGGCGCGCCTGAAATCGATATCTTGGAAGGCGGCGGCACGGCCATCTCGTCGTCGGTGCAAGTGGGGCCCGGTATGCCCAAGGAATTCCGCATGATCGTCTCCGAGAAACCCGACTATGGTGGGTGTTTCTACTCTGGCGACTGCAAAACGCCAGGTGCCAACCTCCCGGGCGTACCCACGGCCGTGTACGCCAAGCGTGGGCACAAATCGTGGTACCAAGGTCTCCGGTACCAGAGCAACCTGTTCTGCAAGCCTGACGGATCCATGCGGCAAGATTATACGACTGTCGCCAACGCAGTCAAGACCGGTATCATCACGAATACGTGTACGCTTGCAACGTGCCCCGGGTCGTTCGACGTTGGCGCCGACCTGGGTCTCGTGAACGGCACGGGTTCGACTCACTGGGGCATCAACTATGACGGCACGTGCTTCCCCAAGATGAACGTTTATACTGGTTCCTTCCTGTGTGACCCCGACAACCAAAACCCCAGCTGCGAAAAGCCACGCCCCGATAACCAGACCGCGACCCACGTTATGACGCCATTCGACTACCAAATGGACGCCATCTCGTCCAACTGGCCGGTCCACGTCGGTGCCTACACGGACTTTCTCGTCTACCAGCTCGAGTGGGTTACGGGCAAGAACGGATACGTACGGTGGATGCTGGACGGCAACGCTATCTTTGAGATCACGGCTGAGTCGATCGAGAACGTCCCGCAGGATGCCGATCAGACCAACCCCACGAAGAAGATGCTGGACGAACCCATGTACCTCATCTTCAACGTTGCGCTGTCGGCGACCTGGGGCTCCAAGCCCATCTTTACGGACAAGCCCTGCCGAGGGGATGGGACCAACGCCAAGGCCACCAAGATCTGCGACGAGTACCCCATGTTTCTCAAGATTGATTACATTCGCTTGTACCAGGACTTGGGCAGCGACTTGGACGCCGACAACCTCATGGCGATCGGCTGCGATCCCAAGTCGCACCCGACCAAACAATGGATTGATGGCCACATCGACGAGTACACGGATCCCAACAACATGTGGAAGCCGGTAGCTGGCGGTGCGGCCTGTACTACTGATGCTGACTGTACGATCGGCTCGACTGGGGACATTGCGTACGTGAGTTTGGTCACGGGCAAGTGCTCGAACAAGCGATGTGAGTGTTTCTATACAGACTCGTGGGGCGGCCCACGTTGTACGTCTGCACTGAGCACGTCTCAGACAAAAGGAGCCAAATTCCAAGGTTTTGGTCCACCCATGGGGGCGGCCGTGGGGTTGGCTGCAGTCGTAGTCGTGGCGACAGTCATGTCAATGAAGATGAGCCGCACCAGTTCGGCAGCATACTTCGACCCGAGGCACAACGTCAGCGGGAGGAAGGGGGCGACACTGAGTGAGTCGGGTGGTGACGCTGTATCGTTGGATATGAGCGGACGCGGTGTGCAGCACACCGACTACAACAAGAATTTTGTATAATGATGAATACAGATTATGTTGACTATAGGAACACTTGAATGGCATTGTGGCCACTTGCTTGAAGGAGAGAAAAGTAGTTTTGATTGTATTAGAAGGCGCTGGAACCCGTACTCGGTTGCTGTGATTAGTGGCGACTGGCATATCTGTACAGTGAGTCCAAACACCCTGTGCGCGGGTTCTTCCCGTGGGTGGCGTCCACCGTCCCTCGCGTGTGAAGAACCTCGTCCTTCTATTGACGACACAACTTCGTGTCAGTGTCTGAAACTGGAGGCAGAATCAACTTGGCTCGGAACGCAAGTCCAGCAGCCTTGAGCTTGGTCTTGATGCGTCGCTGCAATTCGACGTCCACAATCTCGGCGATGTTGTCACTGGAAAGCTCTTCTACCAACTGCGTCGCTCACAATATCGCTTGTTTTTGGGTGTCGCGAATGATGATCGTGGACACGCACACGCCCGTGCCATAAACGGTGTGCTTCGCGAGTACTGATATGAAGAGCGACTGGCTGGCGTCAAATTGCTGGCAAAACACGTTCTCGACCTCTCCGAGCTGCTTAATCTCTCCGTCCGCATCGCTGTCGACCTCAAAGACACCGCCGGGTTTTCAAGAGAACCGATAGTGGTGGCTCTGGACGGTGTTGGCCTCAAAAGATATTTAGCACGTCGCTGCCTCCGAGGCACGTACTATCATCATCGCTTGGCGGTGGTTGTGGATGAAAGTCTCACTCGCAGCACCACGAAACAAGCGGGCAAGGATCACGAGCTTGGTGTCTTCGTAGAGCAGCACGCGATCCATCAAATCTGGGATTCTCGACACCGGAAGGTTGATTGCTATGGCAAAATGGTGAAGTATATTGATGGCTACACAATCTTGGATCTCTTTCTCAAAATAATGACATGTGTAACCTGCCACTGTTACCTTTGCCTCACGCCTCTTCACGGTGGTTCAGCGATGGCGGGATGCTGGAACTCAAGGCGTTCGTGCAGGAATCGGTTCATTCGCTGGACGATGATGCGCTCCGTGTGCTGTGTGATACCCTCCGCGTGGACTCGCGCGGCTGTGACGACCGTCGCGACATTGAGCGGATCCTCACGGGGCTGCTTTGTCTCGACAAGGACACGACGCTAGGCACATTTCTGACGTGGCTACGGACCCGCGAGACACAGACCCACGCCAGTGGACTCGTGGCCAGGAAGAACGTATTTCTCAATACCTTTGTACCTGTGATCTCTCCACGAAGAGCTGCTTCTGAGAAACCATCGAACAACAACAACCCCGAGAATAACGCGGTCAAAGACCACCACTTGAACGACGAGATCACCGCACGGCTCGAGGAGCTCAAGCTGCTCGAGCAGGGCTTCAAGGACGCCGAGCGACAGGTACACAGTGGCTCACCGAGCTTTGAAAAGCTCAAGGCGTTTTTGGTCAAGCTCACAAAGCTCCGCGCAAAGGAGGTCGACGTACGCTCCTTTTTCATCCAGCAAAGCGAACTACTCACACAGCAGCACGCACAAATGAAGGAAGAGGCGCTCCACACACGTGCGCAGCTCGATTTCTTTGTGGACGGCTTTACGAACCTTCGCCGTCGCCACGACGAGCTGGTTGAAAAGTCGACGCAAATGAAGGCCGAGAATGAGACCGCACAGGACGTGTTCCTGTCGATCACAGCCCAGGAGAGCCATTTCGGACTGGTCTTGCATCGCACGATGCTGGCCATGATCGAGGAGAAGCGAGAACTGACGCAGCAGCTGCAGAATGCTCACGAGGAGATCCGTACGTTAAAGGACAAGCAGCAACAGCTCGAGCAGCTCGTGAGTCGGCTGAAGCAGCAGCGCGGCGACGCCCTCAAGGACGCGAACAGCTACAAGCAACAGCTCCGCAAGTGCAAGCAAAAGATGGAGACGCTCGCGACCGAGGGACCCGACTGTGCCTATTTCCGACAGCAGTCAACGCAGCTGAGAGGCTCACTGACGACGCTGCTCACGCTTTTCCGTGAATCGATTGTGAAGGACACAAAGTCTTCCAAGCAGAGTCTCAGCAAGGAAGTCGTACGAGCGGTGCAGAAGGTGCTTCTCGCTTCACCACCCGTTGGTTCCACTTCAAGCCGCAAGAAGATTCGAGTGGCGGGTGCCGCCTCAGTGGACGAGCCTGGCGGAGAACCCGCTGCCGTCGCCCGCGTCGTGGAGAAGAGCGAGGTCGCTGGCCAGGACGTGGATGAAGTGGTGCGTGGCGTGGTGCTGCTGGGTGGCCAAGATGGAGAAGCTGCGAGCTGTGCGACAGCACTGTGCACCAAGCTTCGATACGTTCCCATTGACTTGAAAGGCGAGCTTGACCGTCTCCGCGAAGATACGGCCCAAGAGAATGAGCGGCGAGCTCACGCCGCAGCCGCGAGCACTGTGATGGACGGAACAGCGACGTCTTCTGCTTCTCCTGCACTCGCTATTGCAGTTCCGCCAGCTCCGCCGACAGTTGAGAACTATCTGCTTCCCCTAAAGGTCGCGATCGTAACACGGCAGCGTGAGAAAGGAGCCAAGGGGGCCGTACTGTACAATTACGAGCTCACTGCCTGCGAGGCTAATTTGCTGATTGGCTGCGGTCTCCCCATCGACAGTATCATCGATATGAAGATTCCTCCGCCACCTCCACCGCCACCCTCGACGTCCTCAGCACAGCCCACCACAGTGGTACAGTCGTCAAAGGCTACACCAACCAAGGCGCCATCGAGTCCGAGTCGCGGTACGGCAAACGCCACCGCTCGACCTGCATCCAAGGCGACACCAACACCGAGCAGTCCGTCTCGGCCATCCAGCCGCCAGCAAACGCCAGTGGACACCAAAAGGACAACTCCCAAACCCACGCCATTGTCAGGGTCTCGTCCAGCGACCAAGGCGGCCAGCCCAGCAAAGCCTGTGTCCAAACCCCTTGACCGTAGAACCGCGTTTGCGAGCATGCCTCAGAAATTTGCCCAGCTCGCCCCCGTGGTGTTTGTGGAAGATCGCGTCGATCTCATCATGCAAGAGATCGTGCGGCAAAAGCACGTGAGAGCCACGCCAGTCGTCGTGTGGGACGACGCTACGAGCCAAGTGAACGAGTCGCTGCTCATGTACGCCGAAGACGTCCACATGATGATCTGGACCGAGCAGGACAACCGCAAACCCAAGAAACCCGGTCAGGAAACCAGCAAACCAAGCACACCCGCTTCTTCCTCAAGGGTTGGTAGGAGTAGTCCGACCCGTGCCGGAGCGTCATTGTCCACGACCAGGAAGACTCCGGCCAGGGCACCGGCCAAGGGAAAAGCTACGAGCCCGACGACGCGGTCACCGTCCAAGCCGGGCTCCCCCACGAGACAAGGCACCAAAGCGAAAAACGTATCGCCAGTAAAGCCCTCGACAGCAAAGCCGGCATCGCCAGCCAAGCCAAAAGCAGCAGCATCTTCTCCAAAGAAGCCCACAGCAACTTCTTCTTCGCCACCAAAAAGAAAGGCGTGATACGGATTGACGCGTTCTGATTGGCTAATTCCACTGAATCGGCCGATGCTGATTGGCTGGAGCGCGGCGACATGCCTGGCGTGCTCATCTTGGTCTCAGTTATTTTCGGGCGGAGCTGTCGCAACGGACAGGCCGCGCTGGCATCACAGCCTCATTTCCAAGGCAAGCAGCAGCAAACTTCAGCCGTCCATGGACGCGTCGTTGGCTCAGGGATCTCATAACGGCGAGCACGGGAACGCTGCGCGTCAAACGTGGGACAACAGCGACAGCGGCGAGTTCTCGGACGTGCCGTTTGATGGGGAAGACGACGGCGAGTCGTTGCGGCCGCCACCTCCGCCGTCGCCTGGGCCCACGATGGTGCAATTGCCCAAGCATAGGAATCGCCCTTTAGCAGCGATGTCAGCTGCACCGCCTACTCTGGCACACGATGCGTTTATTGAGGACATTGATGCAGAGTTCCTGAAGGAGCTGCCACCGGAACTGCAGCAAGAGATCCTGCTTGAGCACGCGGCCGCGCAAAAGCGCGCGAACGATGCCGCGATCCAGCAGGCCATGCTACAGGACGGCGCGTCCGGACAAGTGACGCCTAATCAAAGCCACTCGGACTATGAGGACGAGCTACGAGACAACCGAAGCAGCGAAGAGTCCGGTTGGGTATGCCACGTGTGTACGTTTGTCAATCATCCGGCAATCCAGGCGTGCGAGATGTGTGAGACGCCCCACGCCGATGTCGCCGGGTACTACGGCGACGACGCGGATTGGCAGCACGTGGACGGAGCGAGTTCCCGTAGTCGCTCGAGCAGCAGTGGCGAGGGCTACTCCAAGCTCGCACAGCGGATCCAGTCGTCCGTGTTTTCTTCGTCGCTCAAGAAAATCCGAATGCCGGCGACGCCCGCGACCACTTCCATGACCCAGAAGGACGACCCCACGGCTGAAGATCTGCTCATCGCCGCGACCATGAAGATCCAGCAGCTTCAAACCAGTGCGTCGCAAGGAGTCCAGTCCCTCATGGCCAAAGCAAGCGCGAGCCGCCGCGCGTCGCCGTCGCCTTCAGCTCTCTCCCCCTCCTCCTCTGGAAATACCCGTCCTTCTCCACAGGCGGCGGCACTGCTGAAATCACTGCAGCAAGATCTCAATACGAAATGCGAGCCGGGCGATGAGCTCTACGAGACGCTGCTCCAGCGGCTCTGGCTTGCCATCTACCAGGACGCACCCCGCTCTCCACGCAAGACCGGAGCACCACCTCTTGCTCACCGCGCCTTTGAACGTGTCTCGGACGGCTGGGTCGACATTGGCTTCCAGGGGCCGAACCCAGACACGGACTTCCGCGGCGGCGGACTGCTGGCGCTCAAGTGTCTAGTCTACGCATTTGAAGCGTACCCGCTCGAGATGCTCGAGATTGTGATGGCGCAAAAGCCCAGTGACGAAGGCACGCAGTGGTACCCCGTGTGCTGTGCCGGCATCAATTTGACCTGCATGATTGCCGGTCTGCTGCGGCTCGGCAATGGCAATTTTGCCACCACTGACGCGTCCTTCTGGGCGCTCTTTGAAGAGCCGTCGGCATTTTACCAGCTCTATTTCCACGCGTTTGCCAAGATGGACGCCGCGTGGCACCGCCTGGACGCGTCCTACATGGAGTTTGGAGGTACGCCCAAAAGAAACGCGGTCTGATACTTCTTGTGTACTTACTGCCTGTCTATGCCTAGTCGTTCTCAAGGCCACGCGGCGCATGGTGACCCACATGCTGGACCAGGCACCACAGACACTCCCGCAGCTCACCGCAGCCGCCAACAAGACGGCCATCGACCGCTTTGTCGTCACAGCGTCCAAGGTGTACCTCGACGACACGGAGAATGGCGAGTGTCCGGACCCGTTCCATCTCCTGGACGACGAAGACGAAGTGCTGGTGCCGTCGCCGCGGTCCACGATCTCGTCTGTGATCTCCAAGCTCACGGGCGGCATCCTGGCACCGGTAGCCGCGACGTCTCCCTCAACCACTTGATATTCGATGATAATTCTTTTTATTTTACAGTCCAAACTTCATGCAGCCGCTTTCTTGGTGGGAATCGCCGCACTTGACGCGACAGAAGCGCGAGCCGCAGCGGCGGCACTGGTACGCGGCAAAGAACCCGCAGACGACGCAGAACTTGCGCGCGGCGTGGGTCTTGGACGGCGCAGCCGCAACTGAGAGGTAGTTGGGCGTCGCCGCTCGCTCCCCCGTGCCCAGCTCTTCGTACACGAGCTGCGCGAGGCTCTTGACCTTCCAGCGTCTCGCCTTTCTGCGCCAATATAAACCCATTAGATCACCTTACTTAATCGCTAGATACCTCTAAAGAGAGCCGTAGAACGTACGGCGCACTGCTTGCTGCCCGTGCGGCCTTGGCTTTGCCTTGCTTGGCCGTCTTGCTCTTCTTCTGGCCGGCGTCCTCGTCGTCATCGACGTACAGATCGTCGCCGTCCGCGGCGTCTCCATCGCCACCACCCCACGCGTCGTCCTCGCCATAGTTGTCGGCCTCGAGCGCATCCAGACGCGCGTTGCGCACGACCGCGCGCGTCTCGTCATCGACGCTGCGCATCGCTTTGCTCAGCTTCACTGTGCGGCCTGTGCGTCATGAATCATCGATTTTCTCAGCTTATTGGCATCGCATGGAAGCCCCAAGACCCGCAAAAAAACGCACCAGAGTACCTCTTCTTCGTGCCTGAGCCAGCGGCGCCGCTGGCGGCGTCCGTGGTCTGCAGCACGGTCTCATTCCACCGCTTCTTGCCATCATACGCCTTGCCCATTTTCGTCCTTCGGTTCTTTGTAGCTCCTCGCAGATCTCACTTAAGTAAACCGTCTATTTCCGTAAATTTACCCAATTAGTGTCTACAAAGAATGTATTATTTTGTGGCATATCACCAAAACCCGATGCAAATGGATACATCCACCAGATCTCTTCGCCAAATGATCAGAAGGTCGACGCACTGGTCCACGTCTCGACGTCCTCGGGCACGGGCTTGAGCATGTGGAAGCGGTCAAAGTTGATGATCGCGCGCTTGCCCGTGTGGGTCACGCAGTTGTCAAAGGTCGAGTCCCACGCCATTTCCTCGTCCGTGTACGAGTGGCGCGCCTGCATCGTGTTGGATGTCGAGCCGTCAATGCCCTCGAGAATGACCACGACCTCGAGCTCCGTCTTGCGCAAGTGGTTCATGATCTGCGCACGCGTCGGCTTCTTGTACGGTGGCGCCACACCCGACGGTCCACCGTCGCGGTTGCCGTTCTCAATGTCCACGAGCCGCTGGCTCGGGTCCGGGTAGGCCGGCACGAGCTTGCCAAAGTGGCCTTTCTCGGGGAGACACTCGGGCGGAAAGAGCGGCGACCACGGATCAATGCGATGCACAATGGTCTGCGGCAGCGCGATCAGCAGCATGCCGCCGCAGTCGTCGTCGGGCTGCTGCACGCGCATCTGGTGGCTCTGGTACAGCGACTCGGTCGTCTCGCCGCCGCGGCCGTCGCTCGCAAACACGTGGCGCATGGCATACAGCCGCACGTGGGCCTCGACGAGCTGGTGCGCGCGGCGCTCACAAACCTGGAACATAAAGTAGTAGTCGCCACGGATCTTGCGGATCACAGACGAGTTGGTAAACATGATGGTGTCGGCGCGTTTCTACAAGAAACGAAAACAAAATGAACTCAACAACAAGAAAGAAAAGAATGCGGTTGATGAAAGAAAGAAACTCACGTCGGCACGGGCAAAGCGCGCGTAGAACATGCCGATACAGATCGAGTCGAGGAAGATGCCGGCGAATGACTAACGGAAGTAACGGAACGTCCAGTCAAAACAGTCTATGCTGTCCCCCCAAAACCATAAGTGTAGCTGTACCTCGAGGGTCAGGAGAAGAGCCATTGACTTGCATCCGCCGTAAAAGATATCATTCGTCGGCGCGCCATAGCCAATCGTCATCTGTGGTGCAACTCACGATACCGTCAGAAAAATAGGATGAAGAGGATGCGATGATAGCTCACGTACGATGGTCTCGAGGGAGAAGATGTAGGCTTCCGTGATCGTCGCGAGGCCAACGTTGCATTCGGACCGATGGCGCGAAATGTCGAGATACGACAGCGCAAACATGAAGATCACCACGGCGTACTATGACAAGAGACAAGGGTGAGCGCTCTTCAGGATTTGCCCAGGCAGTACAAGAAATCACGCAAGACGCACCGTTACGAAGATGCCCGTGACAATGCGCGACGTGCGCGTGTTGATGACCGTGTGGAAAATGTCGTTCGTGTAGAGCTGGCGCCAGTCGCCGCCCGTGCGAACGATGCTGCCATACATCAAGCAAGCCACCACGTCAGATCGCTCAAATCGACACGGCCACTATGCCTTCCACTCACTTGAGACGGCCTTCCGACTGGTGAAATGGCCGATTGCGGTCCATGAACCGCGCACGACGATGCACGCCAGTGCCCGTGTCGCCGACCGCCGTCGTGCTCCTGTGCGGCGGCGGGTTCGCCCCGCCCGTCGAGATGCTGATCAGCGGCTGCTCGACAGCGCTCGTCATGGTAAGAGTCACTTTCGTCCTGCGGGGAGAATCCAGCACTGGCGGAGAAAGGCGAACTGAAGGAGGAGTCTGGTTGACTTGAATCTGCTCGGCTGTGGGTGTGGGTGTGCACCAAGCTCTCTTCCGCCCTGCCTTTTGCGTGGTTTGACTGACTGGAGCCACTTCCCAAAACGTGCGAAGTTCAAACGGGGAGATCCAAAGCGAAAAAGTCGAACAATCTGAGTTGGGCTCATTTGTACCAGTACACTGGTACACTACGATTGGGCTCATTTGTACCAGTACACTGGTACACTACAAGATGATTGGTGTAAACGAATACCATTATTAACCAATCCCAATCCTCATGATGTAGCCATGTGGACAAATCTGAGTTCGGCTGCTGGATGCTTGTGGGTCTGGTCGTGCCGAGCCCAGAGAGAGCCGTCGCGACCAGAATATATACAGATGGAGTTAGCAAGCGCAACTGGAATTCCTGGAACACGCACACGGGATGAAATCGTTGGTCTCCTCTCGCTCGCGACTTGACTGGGGTGTTCGTGAGTGCATCACAAGAGAACCAGGCGCCTCAGGTGAACATGAAGTCTTGCACGGAGACTGTAAAGAGCGAATGTGACACGGCACACACGTGAGTATGATCAGTGTCCTCGCCGATGTTGGATGCCTGACTGATCCGCTTGTGCTGGAAAACTATGCTAATGCTCCTAACAGGTGCGATGTCCTGGATGCGACAGAATCGCCCGTGGTCATGGACAGTGTCCATTATCTCGAGCATCCGACGAGTACCTCTCTGTCCATTAACGGGCGTCATGCACTCACGACGGCGTCGCTGCTCGCGTTCTGCTTCTTCTCGATTTGCGGCGGACCCGCTGGCTCGGAGGATCTCATCATTGGTACGAAGCCTTCCACGCGAGAATAAAATACCCATAGCAGAAGCTGACCCACCCCTCACCTGTGT
>JAADXL010000558.1:0-22484 GCA_023337755.1 Pythium aristosporum | reverse complement strand
TCTCTCTCTCTCTCTCTCTCTCTCTCTCTCTCTCTCTCTCTACCCACGCAGCGTCTCCGTGGTCTCCATTGCCATTGCCTAGTATACACAGAGGGTACATTCGTGTATACCAACAAACTTAGTTATCCGGCCATTGCTGTCAAAGAGGTCGCCACAGAGTATACTTATATCCGGCTATACGGTATCATTGGCGTGTGTCCTTTCAAGATCCAATCTTCCACATCACTGAGGAGCTCAACATGGCGGCGCTCGTGATGCCGCTGCTCGTGCTCAACATGGGGAGCGAGATGGTCTTTGTGTTGGATCAGCAGCTGCGCGCCAAGAAGACGACGCATCACACTCGCCGCCTGCGAGAGCTCCGTGCGCTGCTCTGCGCGCTCCATGACCGCACGTTTATCACCGCGTTGTTCCAACAAACGCCAACTCTCCAACGCCAACCGTCGGTGTTCGCTATGCGCGCGCTGTTAGGTCGGCTCGCAAACGCACCGCCGTCGCTCTGCGTAAACGCTCGCGCCATGGATATTCTATACGATGCTATCTGCACAGGCTTCAAGCGCCAACTGCTGGCGTGTGGCACAGACAATGACGCGCTGCTCGGCGCGACGCTCAACCACTTGGATGCGACCAAGCGCATGGTTGAGATGGACGCCCACGTCGATGAAGGCGGTGACCATGGCGAAGTTGGAAACCTCGTGGATGAGACGATCCTGCGGACCCACGAGGTGCGTAGGAATGCCAAAGTTGTTTTTTTGTTGTTGTTGACTGAGTCTTTCTTCTCCAACACTGGCAGGCGTACAGCGGGCTGCGTGCAGGCGACTGCTTCTTGCTCAAGCAAATTCTCTGTCATTTCCTGCAGGATCTCAGTACAAAGCAACGCTCGCGGTCATCTCCCCACGCCGAGGGGAAGCGAACGGCATCCGACGATGAGATCCCCTCGGGTCGACGGACTGCCAGTGTGCGTTACTACGGAGATGACGGCAGGGAGGTTGTTGACCAAGAGTCCTTTGTCCTCGCCAGTGTTCCACCAACGGCGTCGACACGTGACCGGTATCCGTACAGCACGTTGGGTGGTTGCCATGCCCACGAAGACCGAGGCGCGATGCAGTCGATCGCGTCGATCGTCGCAGACGCCAAGCGGCGAAGCTTCGCGACTCGAGATCGAAGGGACCAGGAGAAGTGCTCGTCGTCCTCACCATCCCGACAGTTCAAGGCCTCAGCAAGTGACGCGCTGGACTTGCTCGCGGATCTGCTGGGTGCGACGTCACCTTACAAAGGGAATGGAGATGACGCAGCAACATCGACGTGGAAGTGGACACTGTTTGATGACGCCAAGGAAGTTAAAGAGGATGAGAATGTACCCACGCTTTGGATCGACGCGCAACGCGACTGCAAGGAAATGGACGCGCTGCGAGACGAGTGGGACGCTGTGGCACAATCGAAAGGCGTCACCAGCGACGCCAACGACGAAGAGAGTGACTTGCTGCGGCTTTTGGATTCGGCATGACCGCATTGTAGAATAGTGCTATTGATCTTCTCTCCTCCAGCTCCATTTTCTGGATATGCGACCATTATGGATCTGTAGCCATGTCGGTCCATACCTCTTTATCCGGATCAACAATGGTATCCGGATATACGTATAGTGCCCGGGTAAAGATCCAACCGGTTTCAAATCGGTTTTATACCGGTAGCGACTCTTTGGAGCACGAAAGGACGCAACCCGCCAAGATCGCCATTTCCCTCCCGAGCCGCCACCATGGCCCACGGCGCGATGCTGGCGATGCCCATGTTGGTCATCAACATGGGCGCCGAGATGGTGTACGTGCTGGACCAGCGGCTGAAGGCGCAGAGCATCCCGCGCGACAAGAGCTCCAAGGTGCTCGAAGACATTTTGCAGACCATGCACAATGCCACCTTCATGCAAGAGCTCTTCAAGCCCCACCACATGTACACGAACGCCGCGACGCGCCAGATCTTTGACCGGCTCGCGCACTCGTCCATCATGCGGCTCAACGCCACGAGCATGGACAAGCTCTACGATCTCATGCGCATGGGCTTTAAATTCCAGTTGCTCTCGTGCGCCTCAGCCGACGAGCTCCTGCAAGTCACCATGAACCACCTCGCCAGCACCAAGGCACTCATCGACAGCGCCGACGTCACGCGCCTGCTGGACGAGACCATCCTGCTCACGTCGCAGACCTTTGGCGCGCTCGGCGCGGCCGAGTGGTTCCTTCTCAAGCAATTCTTGGGCCGCTTCTTCCAGGACACACGCATCAAGGTCTCGCTCTTTCTGCAGAACGGCATCCAGGGCATGGACGGCACGCTCGCCATTAAGTACGACGGGCCCACAGCGTCCGGCGGACGCGTGCCCGGGACTGTCCGGTACTTTGACGACGATGGTGCGCTGGATGAGGAGACCAAGTTTGCGATCGCCACGGCGGAAGACGCGGTCGCCGCGCCCGACACGCTGGACCGCGTGTCGCCACTCGGTGGCAACATGTACGAGGCCGACGCCAAGGGACTGCTCAAGTCGAGTGCGCGAGAGCTCATGGCTGGCGCCAAGGGTGACAATCGGCGCGAGTTCAAACCGCACAAGTCGTTCAAGGCCACGGCCAGCGACGGGCTCAATCTGCTGGCCGATTTGCTCGGCGCGTCCGCCAAAGACAGCGATGATCGCCGCGCCTTCAAGATCAATCTGTTTCCCGACGACAAGGCCAATGACGACGACGACGACAAGCAAGTGCCGACGATCTGGATCGACGCGAGCAGCGACCGCAAAGAGACGGACGCCGTGCGCGACGAATTTGCCGACGACGACGACAAGGGCGAAGGTAAGCGGGAGCACGACGACTTGCTACGCCTCATGGACTCGACTACGTGATCTCCTGCACTACATACTTGCACTGTGAGAACGGGGGCTTATAAGCGAGAGATGGGAAGCATGGTTTCTATCAGTCAGGAGGGGAGCTACCTCACGCAGCTATACAAAAATGATATCAAACACTGCCCTGAGGAACGTACTCACCACCGTCTCATGAGAGCCGCGTGGTGTGGAGACACTTCATGCACTTGTAGGCCTTGGCGCCAGCCGGCAGACTGAGCAGCGTACTGCAGTTTTGGCACCGCATGACTTCTTGAGCTGCTCACAATGAAGAAGAATAGAAAGTACAGGTGAGCCATTCGTTTTCTAGCAAGAGATCACACACAGGAAACGTACTAGTGTTGGTCGAAAGCTTGGAGACACCTTGGCACTGCGGACACTTGACGGCCGTGGCGCTGCTCTTGACTATCAAGTGCTTGCTGCAGTGGCCGCACGTGACCATCTTCGTGTCCTTGACGTCGACAATACCGGAGGACGATGATGTGGGCGGCGTGGTCGTCCGAGGAAGAAGAGGCCGCGGGGACGCCCGCTGCGGATCGGCGTCGGCTCGGTCTTCCATCGAGGCGTGGCTCTGGGACGGGAGCAAGCGAGCGGGGCTCTTTCGCGTGACTACGGGCGACGCGCGGCAGTGCGGGCAGGCGACTTCCGACGGCTCGATACCCGACGGCACATAGAGAATGCGCTTGCAGTGGCCGCACGGATACGGCAGTGAGCCATCGCTCCCCGCCGAGTTCCTGCGCAGCGGACTCGACGTGTTGACACGACTCTCCGCGGGCTCGTCCTTTGGAGAGGCAGCCGCGAATCGTCCGCACGACGTGCACGCCGTCGTGGCGGGATCACGACCGCCTGGGATCGTGACGCGTTCCGAGCAGTGGAGACACCGCACAACGTACTCACTGGTCCGAGTCTCGGCTGCACCAGTGATTACTCCCGATCGCTTGCGCGTGAGCGTCGATACCGCTGTCGTCTTGGCCGAGACGTCCACGCCCAGCAGCATTTGGATCTTCTGGACCGTCATGCGATACGGCCGATACTGTGGTGACTCGGACGTGAGCTGCGCAAGCGTCGCTACCAGCGCGTCGAATTGCGTGTGCTGAGTAATAGGAGATCGGGACGCTGACGCTGCACACGCCCGGCGCAGCACGGCGAGCGAGGGATGGAGATCCGCCGTGACGACGTCGAATTCCACAACGCCCACGACCACGTAGACGGCCAGATCAATCAGCCAGCCCTTGGTGCCCTTTGCTGCACCATCCCGGGACGCAGTCCACTGGAAGTAGGTACTCATCATTTCGACCAGCACGCCCATGGCCTCGAGCGAGACGTCGGATCTCGTGGGCGCAGCAACGGCCACGGTCTCCAGCACGCTCTCCATGTCATCGAGCAGGCCGGCCTCACGTGCTGCTGCCACGACCTCGTCGTTCTGGAACATGGTCGAGAGACACTGGCAGCTGAGCGCCAAGAGCTCCTGCATGTGCGGCTCCGGCACGCGCTGCACCAAGCGCTTGCACATCGTAAACACCCCGACTCGAATCTTGTCGCGCGGCTCTTGGGTCTCCAAGCTGATGGTGCACTCGTCGAGCATGACGATCGCACTTTCGCAAAACGGGATCCCCGCACTCAGCAAGTGCTCGTACTTCGCCACGGTCGCCTCGGGCAGTGGCTCTTGTGGACTGCGGTTGATGGACGTGGAGATCCAGTCGAGGAAATCGACCACGGGCGCGAGCAGCGTCGACGTCTTGAGGAGTTGGTCGCGAATCTGGTGCTGGCTCGCGAGGTCAAGCACGAGTGCGCTGATGCGGGAGACCACGTCGAGCTTGGCCGGGTCGACCGTCTCAGCAGCGCTGACAATGTCAGCCACGTACAGTGTCATGGCCTGCTCCAGCGTCACGACAAAGACGCTGCTCTCCATCAACGCCTTTTTGCCGTCGACTGAACAGCCCAGGATCGACTCGAAGAGATCCAGCGAGTTTTGCACCTCTTCCACCGACGGAGTCTGCGACGACGAGACAATGAGCGAGAGCAGCGTGGCCACGCCATTGGTCGCGACGACGCGCTGGATATCGTACTCAAACAAGAGCGAGATGAGCACCTTGGCATCGGCCCGCACCATGGCCTTCAAGTCCTCCTGCTCCTGGTCTTTCTCTTCCGTCTCCCCTTCGCCACTGGTCGTGAGCTCATCAATGAGCTTCATGACGATCTCAATTGCTCCTCTCTTGACGAGCTTGACGCCCAATTCTCGGACGCGTGCTTGATGGATGAGAAACACAAAGATTTGTGGGAGGTACCGCAACTCGGGACGGTTCTTCGGACGCAGCAGACCCATCAAGTACTCGGTGATCTCTACGAGCAGTTCCTTGGCGTCCTGAGGAAGCACCGACGCGTCGACAGTCGCTAGGAAGCCCATGAGCAGATCGCACCGCTTAAACACGCCGACGGCGTTGGTCGAGATCTTGATGTCGACAATCTGCTGGCCCATGGCCGTCAAAAACGTGATGTCCCGCTGCACGTCGGACCGCTTGAGTTGCTCGAAAAACTTGATGCGGAACGCTTCGTTGATGCCATCGTGGAGAATGTTGACGGCGTTTTCTTGGTGGCGCTCGGTGCCTTTTTGCATCCAGTAGACAAGAGACGCCGCGCCATCGACGGCGATGCGTTCCATCTGCAGATCGTCAAAGCGCTGGCCATTGGCCAGGAGCAGCGACAGTGCGAGTATGCCAACAACCGACGTGCGTGCGTCGTCGACAACCAGGAAGTCGGTTAAGATCGACACCAAGGTGCATCTCTCCATCTCGGTGAGCCCGTCGACAAACTTGGTCGGGTCCGCAAAGATCACTTCCGTGAGCTTGCGCGCGACCGTGACGCGGACTGACGGCCGCTCGGCTGCGAGCATGACGCGGAAAAGCCGTTCAATGTTGCACGTCTCGACCATATCGAACCACAGCGGACAGGTCGCAAAGTCCGAGTCCACGAGATTCGAGACCACCTCTTCCGCGATCTGCGAGACTTCTTGTGTCGGCGACAGCACATTCTCAATGATGGCGTTCGGGAGAACAGACCGGTGGTCGTACAGGATCTTGCGAAACTCGAGCGGATCGCTCGAGAGGTTGACGATGACGTGGCCCGCGAGCCGCGCGATGTGCTGCTGCGTGGCCTCGAGACCATCGTACCGACCATTCAGGTTCTGGTAGATCTCCACGAGTGCGCCCAGCGACGGGCCCGATTCCAGCACGAGCAAGCGTACGCGGCGGTTGAGCGTCAGCGTCTTCAGTACCTCCAGCAGGCGAGTGACTGTGGACGACTGCAGCGTATCACTATGGCCCTTGAGCAGCTCGAGCAACGCGACGTGGACACCGGCGCTAATAATCATGTTGGCGATCGCCGCGTTCGAGATCTCACGGACGAGCTCTTCCAGTACAAACAAACCGTCGTCGAACACTTGGTGTGCCTCTTGGTTGTCTTCGGGCTCGCCCTCCTCATTGACTGATGACGCCGCGATGGCAAACTGCGGGAGCACTTTGGTAAGCGCGTGGACAAAGTCGAGGCCGGTCGTGTCCGTGTCAACCGCATATTCCGACAAGAAGCAGTCTTTCCACACGCGGTGGCCGAAGAAGACCCTCACGATGCCAATGCCAGCGGCCATGCGGCCTTCGCTCGTGGGCGCGGCGACTAGATACTCCGTGACGGCATTCACGACGCCCTTAGGATCGTCGGTGGCGAGCGTGGCCACGTGGGACACGGAGGTCTTGAGCACGACGTGGAGCATGCGGAGCACGGCGTAGCTTGCTCGCTTTCTCGACTCGTCCAGCGACTTTACAGAATCTGTCCAGCGTCGCAGCCCCGCGTTGAACCCACGCAGCAGGCCCTGATCAATCATCTTGTTGACGAGCTCCACGCTGCCATCCATCGAGACCCGGAGGCACTTGAGGGCATCCAGTCGCACGCTGTCGTCGCCGTCGGGTGCACACGCAATCTGCATGAGCGTCGGGAAGTTGGCGGCACTGGACACGAGGTCTCGAAACCGCTCCAGCACGCGAATCTTGTCGGGGTCCGTCGATTCGGGCAGCGGCTGCGCCAGCTCGTCGACGGACTTGATGCCTGTAATGTCTCCAAGCAAATGGAGACTACCGGCCGTGAGCCGAGCGTCGCGCCCATAGACCAATACGAACAGAGTGTCGAGCACACTGATGGGCACGATGCGGCCGCTTTCCACCAGCACCGAGAAGAACCGAAGTCCAGAGATGCGATTTTCATCGGGCGGCGTCTGCAGCAGCCGCTGGAAAAACTCACAGGCCGTACGGTCGTCCGCCAGGGCACCAAATTGGGCGGGCTTGAACTCGCAAATGTTCATCAACGCCTGCGCCGCCGACGGGACGAGCGTGGCCTTGCGCGAGAGCAGGAAGGCCGACAGCACGGGCACGCAGTCGGCCGACTCGATCGTGTCAATGTAGGCATCGCCGTTCGACGGATCGGTAAAGCACTTGATGATGCCAATGAGGCTCTTCTGGAAATTGATTTCGCCCGTGAACTGGTTCGCGCCGACCACACAGCCCTTGAGCTTGTCAATGGTCAACTGCAGGGCGCCTCTTTCCTCCATGAGCTTGAGCAGATCGTCTTGTGTGCCTTCTGCCTCTCCATTTGCTTCTGCTACTGGTCGAGGCCTCGCTGTCCAGGTCGCACACAAATTGCACAGAATCTCGGACGCGATCGCGCAGTCGTCTTCAAACTCCATGAGAATTAGCAGCTCCTTGATAAACTCGTCTTGGTGCTTGAGCGACGACACAAAGGAATACTCGAGCGATAGTAATAGCAGCACTTGGAACGCGAGCATACGTGACCGGTAGTCGCTCTTTTGGATGATCGTGAGAAAAGACGGCACGGTATCCAGCGGGATGTACGTGGCGCCCGACTCGGATGCGACACTGAGACTCGTGGACCGCTGCATGTCCAACATGTGGAGACACTCGCAGAGCGTACTGAGGACCCCTTCGAGCGCCGCGTCAAACGAATCTTCAGCGGCCATGGCCACGCCGGCGACGTCGTCTCGGCTCGCGCCAAACACACTGCTGGACCGCATGTCATGGAACTCGCCCAGCAAATGGCACAGTAACCGGATGCCCTCGGCGTTGGCAAACTCGAGGGTGTTGGAGCGGTTCTCGGTCACGTATCGCTTGAGACAACGTGCGGCTTCGACGCGGATATCGCGAGGCGTGGGCGAGCCCGATTCGAGCATTTCTCGAAGCCGCGCGGCCGCTCCGGCACTGCGCAGTGCATTCTGCCCCGCAGCCGAGCGACTCACGTGGAAGAAGAGCCGCATCGCGCGTTTCTCAACCTCGGGATGGAGCGGTCCGTCGTGCTGCTGCTCGAGCGCGCGGCTGCTCATCAACTTCACCAATACCGTGCTCGCGCCCGACTGGGCAAAGGCCTCTCCGGCAGACACTTCGTTGCCAACGCTGTTCTCTAGCGCCATGAGATTCGCGAGCATGTCGAGCGTGGAGGCCTCGCGATCATCCAGATCCTGTGCAAGCAACAGCTCGCAGAACACCGCGACGCCGCCGGCCGCGTCAATGTCGTTGAGCTGCGAGATGCGGTGGGGGCCCATCCCGCCGATCGTCTCTTCACGGCCAATCTTGAGCGCATTCGCGAGTTGCAGCATTTGCTCTTGTTTCTACAGATAACGAAAGGGGCTCCGTGAGTGCAGATCCCCCGACTTATTCATTTCCACAGAGACGTACATCGCTGTGTCGGCCGCTCTCGTCCGCGAGCATTCGGCGCAGAGCGACGATGCAGTAGAAGTCGCCGGCCACGGCGTTGCGGCTGCAGCGCACACAGACGGGCTGCTTCTGCTCGTAGACGACGCCCACGATGGGCAGCACCGCGCGGTTCGACGTGCAGTCGGCACAAAAGAGCTCCCCGCAGAGGCGGCAGTGGTGCTACATCCACATAAAAGAGACTGCTGGTCAGCACACATGTCATACACGACCCTCAGAACCGTTATTGCCAAGAACGGTTCTTGTCAAGAATCGTTCTCTTTGGTTCAAATTTCTGTTCCGTACCCGGCGACGCAGCACGCCAAACTTGGTGTTACAGTGAGAACAGGCCGTCGCCGAGTCTTCGGGAACCAAAAGCGGAGCAAAAAACTTGCGTGTCGGGTGGAACGGTTCCATGGACTCGGTAACGTTCCCGCCGCTTCCATTTCCTGTCGATGCTGCCACGGCCACGGCCGCCGCTGCCCCTGCCGCCGCCGCGGCGCTCGGGATGGCGTGGCTGAACTCGCTCTGCTTCGCGTCCAGACGCGGAGCTTCGTCTTGGCGTGCTTGCCGCGCTATGTTGTCGTTGGCGTTGTCGTATTGGTCCGTGCGCGTCGTGTCCAAGAGCCCCTTGGGGATGCCAATGGTCAGCGACGACGCCTCGAGCGTGTGGTCCTCTGGCCCAATCGATCCGCTGTGGAGGTCTCCGATGCGGCCCAGCCCTTGGTAATTGGTCGCGCGCGGCGTGGGCTTGGCGGACACTCGGTCGCCGCTCCAGCCACTGCCACTGCTGGCGCCGTTCATGTTGCCGTTGGTCGTATGGGCGGCCACGCGCGGGTCGACCCACGTGGTCGTGCGCGTGTTGTGGTCCACAAAGTAGACGCGCCCTTCGGCGTCCTTGAGCTCCTGCCAGCCGAGCGGCAGCGGCTCGTTCGTGGGCAAATGCCACGACGTCTAGAATGGAACAACAACGGTATTTCCATCAGTTTGAGCCATCTGTGGAAGACACGGAGACCAGCAATCCGCACCTCACGCGTGACGTGGTTCACGTAGAATACGCGGCCGTGCGAGTCGCGCACGCGCTCCCAGCCGCTGCGCATCGCCGTCGCCATCGCAAACGTCCTCCGCTTATCTCTCGGTCTCTCCGTCAACGGCTTTGGGTGCTCGCTCCCCTTCTTTTTCTCGCTCTTCTTCCAGCCACCCTAAACCAGTACATATAGTATACGTCTTTCATCCGGATGTACAGTACTCGCTCGAGCAGCCAGGTTCAAGAAGAGATATACACGAGTATACGTTCATGGTATCCGGATTATGTGCCAGAGTCCAGTCGAGTCCAGTTGTACACCCACACACAGATCTCAAAATATCTCACCCTTCCGAAGGGCTCCACCGCCGCTGCCGCGGCGTGCGGTGGATGCCAAACGGCCTTTTGATTCCCAGCAGTCGGTCTCTGCCGCTGCCATCTCCTCCACGACCACGATGATCGCCGTGATGTCGCGCGCGCAGTACTTCGAGGAGCTCCACGCGCTACTGGCTCTTGCGCTCCCGGGGACGCTCTCTACGTATTGCTTCTTCGCGACGTCGCTCACGCAGCTCAGCATCATGGGCCATCTCGGCGTGGATCAGCTCGCGGCCGTTGCGTACTCGCAAATGTCGATGGACTTTACCACGCTCGTCTTCATGCAGGGCTTCAACGCCGGCATGAACTCGCTCTGCTCGCAGGCGTTTGGTGCCAAGAACTACCACCTTCTTGGCGAGTACGGACAGCTCACGGCGACCATGCTGACGGTCATGTGCGTGCCCATGGCACTCCTCTGGTGGAATCTCGGGGTACTGCTGCTGGTCGCCGGCGTCAATGAACAAGTGGCAGCGTACGCGCGCGTCTACTGCCGTCTCTGGATCCTCGGCATGTGGCCGCGCAGCATGTTCCAAGTGCTCTCGACGTTCTACCAGTCGCAACAGATCGTGCTACCGACCACGGCGATCAATGGAGTCACGGTCTTGCTCAACATATGGCTCGCCACGGGGCTCACTTACGGCACGCTGGGACTCCCCAAGCTGGGATTCGTTGGCTGTCCTCTCGGCTCGGCACTGACGATGTGGCTGCGGCTCGTCATGTACTCGTTCGTCATGGCTCAGTACATGCAAAAAGGCAGTAAATGCCCGTGGACGTGGGCTCGCATGCCCATGAACACTTGCTCGCTCTCGACGCTGGTCTCTGTGGGCTTTCCACTCGCGGCCGGTAACCTCTTTGAAAATACCCAGCTGCAGACGATGGCGCTGTTCGCGGCGTCGATCGGCGAAGTGCAATTGGGCACCCATAACTCGATGATGGAGCTCTTCTTCTTCGCCACGAGCCCTATTTACGGACTGCTTGACGCCTCCATCACGCTCATTGCTAAACACTTGGGCGCCGGTCGACCGCACCTCGGGCGAGCTGCGGCATACGTTTCTGGTGTGTGCATCGGCATCGTCGCGGTCGCGAATTCCACGGCGCTCACCACTTTCCAGGCGGACGTAGGACGCATCTTTTCGGACGATCCCACGGTAATCATCAGCTTTGCACACATTGGATCGCTCGCGGCGACTGGCTACGCGTTTCTCGCATTCTTCTGCTACGCGATGGTACGTTCTTGTCTTGCGTGCTGTTTCCAACAATGCTAACCGAGCGCTGGGATGCGCTGATGCGTGTGCAGGTTGTCCTCGAGGCCCAGACACGATCCTTGCCCATCATGGTCGCGTTTATTGTCGGCTCGTGGTGTGTCGGTGTGCCGTCCGCGTACTTCTTCAGTCTCTGCCAGGGCCGTCGCTCGCTCTCGGGAATCTGGGGCGGCATGACTTTGGGCTACGTCGTCACATCCTTTGTTGGATTTATCACGCGTACTTTCAAACCGACTGGGAATTGGAGGCGAAACTCGCCGTGGAGCGATCGCGAGAGAAACCTGAAGTCACAGAAGACACACCGCTGCTGCCCAAGTAAAGTAAAGTGCGTGCTGTTCCTGTCATTACCGGTTCCCCCCTCTAAACTACGCTATGAAGAAACTTACCTGTTTCGCTTCCAATGTGAAGCGTGTTACTCCGCACGTGCCTTCTTGTTCGCGTTTCGCAATATCGTGACGGCCGAGTGCCACTTGAGTCCTTCAACCTCACGCTTCAGGCCGTTCTTGCCCATCGTCGGCGTGAACGGCAGCGAATCGCGAACTGCGCGAAGCATTTGATCGGCTTCGATCTCGCTCGGCAGCTCCTTCCACACGCCACGGTCCTGAAGTTGCTGCTCGAGGAACTTCATTAGGAACTTGAGATCCGAAAGCCGCTTGCGGTTGTTCGTAGTTGCAATGTCGCTCGCCTGGATCTCCCGTAGCGGTCGGAAACCTCTTTCTGAGACGCCACAGCACCACTGGCGCCACATGACCTCGAGCGACTCTTTCGGGAACTCGTAGTCTTCCGGGAGATGATGCCACGCGTTGCCCCACAGGTACAAGCGGCCACCAATCGGCGGCGATGGCGCTTTGCTTGACACCTTGGGCGTCACGACATGCACTTGCTGTCGTTGCTGAAACTGCTGCTGCTGATGTTGCTGTTGCAGCTGCCGCGGCGAAGGTATAGGCATTGGTATCGCCATCATCGTCGGCCGCATCGGAACCGTCGTAATTGGTGCCGGAACCTTCGCGACGGGAGGCGGTCGATGCACCGGAGCAGGTAATGGCGGCGTCGGCACCACGACCGGGACAGCTCGTTTGGTTTTCGCTGGCGGAGGTGATGGCGTTGCCTCGGACGCCATCGTGTCCACAAACATCGACAACGTCAGCGACGACGGCGACGGCAAGTCCGGCTCCACTGTCGCCACGCTCTTGGTCTTCTTTGTCTTCTTTCTGGGCGGCGGCGTCGCTGCGTTCTCCGCTTCCTTCTCCACGGATCCCCCCGCATTCTCTTGCATCGCCGCACGCACGGCTTGCCGCAGCTGCGCCTTCGTGAGCACGAGCGGTCGCGCGTCGGCAATCGCATCGGCCACACGCGCCGCCACGGCATCCACGACGCCTTCCACCACCATCGCGAGCCGCCCAACCGTCGCCTCCATGCGTTCGAGCCGAGCCTCCATCTTCTCTGGTGCTCTTCGTTTGTATGGGGATTTGTATGGCGCGTTTCCCTTTTTGAAAGTTGCCGCGAGTTTGCCGCCCCCATTTTTTGGGGAGGACTTCAAGGTGGCCACTATACGAACATTCGGATAATGAAGAGTTTATCCGGATAATCGTATAGCAAGATCTTGGTGAAGCAACCTGTCAGTTTCGCATAAAACTGTATAACGAATAACACAGGTCAGACCAATTTATATACAATAGATAGTCACGACGGATCCTCAAATACATAACCTGTACTAATAGATGCGTAGTGGCATTTCGAGACGTTCTGAAGTAGCAAACTCGCGGCAACTTCAACTTCCCACTCCTTATGAAGGAACATCGAAGGTGACGCCTCATGAAGCGGTAGCCGGGCGGCACACAATAATGGTGAAGAAGAGCCTCGCGAAGATTGCGCTATTATCTCCCAACCTAATCGTGCGGTTGTTGTTCTTGCTGCTGCGGCTCGTTTTGCTGGCCATCTCTGGGGGCGTGGGCGGTCTCTTCGCGGCAGTCGCCGCCATGGCCGAAGTACGGCTGCAGGTGGCGCTGGTCAAAGTCGGTCCACGCGTCGCGGATCCACGCCGCCTCTTCTTCACCGCTCGACGAGAGCAGCAGCGCCTGCTCTTCGTCTGGATTGCGACGCAAGTGCGCGTGGGTCTCGCACGTGTGGGCGAGCCCAAGACAGCGCACGAGCGGCCGCATCGACAGCGTAAAAAGCTAGGGCACACAAAGATCGAGTCCGTTGGCAAGTGAATCCAAACTCCCCCCGCAAGACGAACGTACGATGGTGGAGCAGAGCACAGTGAACAGCGTCGAGCTGCGGATGATCGCTGCGTGCGAGGGGTCGCTTTCTAGCGTCCGAACGTTGAGCGAAAGCGCAAACGCGATCGCGCCGCGCAGGCCCGAGAGCCAAATGACGATCATGTACTGCACGGGGATCGCGTGGACACGCCAGAGGCCGGCGACGTAGCAGAGCGGAAACACTGTACACGCGCGCATAATCAGGCACACGACGAGGCTCCCAATGATGAATCGCCACTCCCACTTGAACGTGTCCGAGTCTGGGAGTCGAACAGTATTAATTGGGTTAGAATTATAATTGAGCCGATGTCCACTTGCACATAAAACATACAGGCAAACAGGCTCAAACCGAGGTAGATGAAGATGAAGTTTTCGGCGAGAAACGCCATGGTGCGCAGCAAATGCTTGAACGTCGTGGCGCTGGCACGCGAGACATTGTGCATGTGGTAGTGACGGATGAACGCGCCACTGAAAAACACGGCCACGTGGCCGCTCAGGTGGACAAACTCGCCGGCCAAGTACGACGCGTAGGCAAATAGCAGCAGGATCGAAATTTCGTACGTGGGGTGCTGCTTGAGTGCATCGTCCGAGTTCTACGCACACCGAACAGCTTCGCATTAGCTAGAGCCTCTATAGAATTGGAAGGTAAGCCTTACCCGGAGAAGGTAGGCCGACGAATAGCCGACCACTGCCGCGAGCACAAGCGAGCCGGCGCCGATGCCCGCGAGCTCGGCGAGCATTTGCATGCCGTTGCTAAACGACATGCTCGTGTCGCCACTCTGCACTCGTTCCTGGCACAGGTTGAAAATCGCCACCGCTGGGGTTTCGGTTAGATATCCATTTCCGGTTGAAGAAATCCAAAAAGCCGCATCGTACTGATCGCATTGTTGAGCGAGCGTTCGCCGAAGACGAGCTCAGGCAGCAGCGACGGCACGTGGCTCTTGCGCAGCACGAGCTGCGACGCGATCGGATCAATGGCCGAGATTAGCGAGCCGTACTGCATGGCCTCGGCCGGACTCAGCGCCGTGACAAAGAGTGGCGAGCGCCCGAGCCAATAGAGCGCGAGCGCGACGCCCACGGTCGAGAGCACGGTCCCCACAATACCCAGCAGAAAACTGTCCCAAAAGTTGGCAAAGAACCCGCGGTGCTTGACTGTGAATCCGGCTTCGAGAATGATCGGAGGCAGCAGCCCAAAGAAAATGATCTGCGGGTCGAGCCCGACGTCCTTGGCTCGCTGTATTGGCCAACAACGGCAGCAGAGGAGTGAGCATACACCTGGAGAGACCACTGCAGTGAAACGTACGGCTTTCGAGATCAGCGAGAGCAGCAATCCCGACTACACAGTCACGCACATGCCCGTCAATCTCTCCCAGTACAAACGGAGAAAGTCCCAACCACACACCAAGATGCCGAGTACGATGGCCCACGCAGCCGCCGAGAGGTACGGCGCCTGCTTTCCTCTGTCGATGCGGTACGCGATGCGCACAATAACGAGCTCGAGCAACGCGCACATGAGCAGCTCGCCGCCGATGAGCTGCTGGCGATGCAAAACTTCCATAGCTTCTCGGGCCCGGCGTCTTCGAAATGAAGGCTGTAGTTTCTCTTTCCCCCATAGACTATGCCAGTTGAGACCTGGGTCTGGATCGCACCGCCGCGTCCCAGTCTTGAAATCTTCTTCCACCTTCTTTCTTTCTCAAACCACGATGCCTTCCACCACAACCGAGCCCGAGAAGCAGCAGCAGTGGACGGGCCGCGTGCTATTTCTCTGCGCGTTGCTGGAGCTGCTGCTCGTGCACATCGCGTACCGCGTGGACCGCGCCAAGCGCGTGCCTCTGATCTCCACAGCCTCGTGGGCCATCGGTTTTGGCGTCGCACTGGGGGGCGTGCTCTCATATCTCTCCCCGGACAGAGCGAGCCGCGAGGGGCTCGACCCGCAGCTGCTCTTTTTCGGACTCCTACCGCCAATCGTATTGGAGGCCGGATTCAACACGCAGCGCAAGGGCTTCTTCTCCAACTTCCTCGCAATCTGTCTCCTGGCAGTCGTCGGCACGCTGGTCGCGACGCTGGCCACGGGTGCGCTGGTTTATTGGATGGGGAAGATTGGATCCCTAGATGTCACAGCGCTGCCGCTGGCCGAGGCCATGCTTTACGGCGCGCTGGTCTCGGCCATTGACCCCGTCGCGACGCTGGTCGTGCTCAAGAAGAGTCGCGCGCCACCGCTGCTGTTCAATCTGCTCTTTGGCGAGAGTGTGCTCAACGACGCGATCGTGATTGTGGTCTTTGGCATTGTCCAGCACGCCGTACTGGATGCGTCCGGCGGCGAGTGGTGGAGCGTCGGCGTGGCGGCCACGCTGCTTCTGCAGCTTGTCAGCATCAGCATTGGCTCGGTGCTGCTCGCAGCTGCGATCTGTTACTCATCAGCCTTTTGCTTGCGGGTGAGGACCCACTGCTGAGTGTAGCTACTGTTGAGATGGGGCTCTGACGGTGTTTTCTTTGGTCTCCTGCTGTGCAGCACGCCGACGAGGCACTCAAGCAGCACCCGACGTACGAGATCGCGACGCTGCTGCTGTCGGCATACGCCAGCTACGTTGTGGGCGAGAGCCTCCAGCTCAGCGGACTGCTTGCGGTTTTTTTCAGCGGCGTGCTGATCCGCCACTACCACTTCTACAGCGTCTCCCACGCCGGCGCCGCCGCGTTCACCCACATGCTCGCAACGGCCGCGTTTCTCGCGGAGAATCTCATCTATCTCTACCTCGGTGCGAGTCTCGTGGCATGTACGTTGTTGTTTTATTGGGTTCTCTGGACGCTGGATTGTCTGGATGAGCCTCATCACTGGATTATTGCTGCGTCGCTGGACGCTGGATGATGTCTGGACGTCGCATAGTCTGGACTCTGGAACATAGTTTGGCTGTCTGGAGTTGTCTCGTAATGATTACGCGCCTCACCTATCATGCCATGGCATGCCAAATAGACTCGAACTCGTTCCAGTGGGACTGGACCTTTATCGGTCTCAGCCTCGCGGCCATGCTGGTCGCGCGCGCGCTCAGCACGTTCCCGCTCTGTGCGCTCGCCAACCTCTGGCGCACGCAGCGCATCCCGTGGCGCTACATGGTCGTGCTCTGGTTCGCTGGCTTACGCGGCTCGATCGCGTTCGCGCTGGCGCTCAATGTGCGCACGCAATGTGACGACCACGCGTCCGTCATCCGCGCCTCGACGCTCGTCGCCGTGCTTCTCACGACCGTGGTGCGTGCTGTCCCACCCTGTAGACTCTTGTTTACTGCGTTGTGTCTCATGACTCATACCTGGGAGGTTGTCTAGTTGTTTGGTGCCGCGACGGGTCCACTGCTGGATGCGCTCGGACTGCCGACGCGCGACCGGTCGACGCCGCCGGCGACGCCCCCGCGGCCGTTCCACGATGAGACCACGCCGCTGCTGCTCGCGACGACCACGCTCACTGACGTGGCAACCGCCACGACTGATACAGGACTATCCCCGCGCAGAAATGACGAGCACGAGGACGTGCGCTGGACCATGCGCCGCCTCTGGGTGCATGTGGACGAACGCCACCTCAAGCCCATTTTCGGCGGCAAGCCACGGGTGCAATTTGCGTAATTAGGTTTGATAAATGTGTCTACTCTTAGTAATTGTGGATAATTGTGTCTTTATCGAGTAATTAATTTGATATTGATGAGTATTTTGTGTGATTAGCCACCTTCTGAGGAAGTGACACAGAATCAAGAGTGATGGTCCAACTTCACCTGCTTTTTTCGAAGGAGAAGGTAGAGGTAGACGCGCGCCACAGCCTTCATCTCCTCTGCCGCCCATTGACCTCTCCAGCCACCGGAGGCAACCTCATCCTCCACCGCAACGCTCCTCTCCTCTGCCTCTGCTTCCTCCTCCTCTTTGCTGCACGATGGGTGTGGATGACGACCTAGAGAAGCGCTGGGCCGGTGGCGAGCTGCTGGTCTGCGCTGTGATCCAGTTGGCGCTCGTGAACGTGGCCTACCGCATCGACCGCTACGCCGGCGCGCCGCTCGTCTCGACGTCCTCGTGGGCCATTATCTTTGGTCTGATCTGCGGCGCCGTGCTCGCGTCGATGTCCGAGACGCGCGTGCACAGCGCGGGACTCAACCCCGAGATTCTCTTTTTCGGCTTGCTGCCGCCCATCATTCTCGAGGCCGGCTTCAACACGCAGCGCAAGGGCTTCTTCTCCAACTTTTGGGCCATCTTGCTGCTCGCGATTGTTGGTACGCTCATTGCTACCTTTGTCACGGGCTGGATGCTCGTGCGGATGGGCCAGCGCGGCTGGATCACGCAGTTCACCGACGCCGAGGCCTTTCTCTACGGCTCGCTCATCTCGGCCATTGACCCCGTGGCCACGCTGCTCGTCTTCAAAAAGTGCAAGGCGCCGTCCATGCTCTTTAATCTCGTCTTTGGCGAGAGTGTGCTCAACGACGCTGTCGGTACGTTCTTGCTCTAGATGCTGCCTGAGTGGATCTTATTTGGCCCATACGCTCTGTCTGGAATCTTATTCTGTAGCCATTGTCGTCTTCACCTTATTCCAGCGGTTCGTGTCGAGCGGCAACAGTGAAGTGAACCTTGAAACGGGCGTATCCATGGTCTTGAGCCTCGTGGGCATCGGTGTCGGCTCGGTGGTGCTCGCCGCCGCGATCTGCTACACGTCGGCGTACGCGCTCCATCACTCGGACGCGGCGCTGCGCGAGCACCCGACGTACGAGATCTCGATCATCTTGCTCTCGGCGTACGCGTCCTACGTCGCTGCCGATCTGTGCTCCCTCAGCGGACTGCTCGCGGTGTTTTTCAGTGGCGTCTTCATCCGTCACTACCACATGTACAACATCTCGCCCGTGAGCGCGTCGGCGTTCACGCACCTGCTCTCGACCATTTCGTTTCTCGCCGAGAACTTCATCTACCTCTATCTCGGCATCAGCGTGATCGCCTACACGGGCTCCTTTGTCTGGGACTGGGGGTTTGCGTTTGGCAGTCTTGCTGTGCTCTTTGTCGCGCGTGCGTTGAACACGTTCCCATTGTGTGCCACGGCCAACCTGTGGCGAGCCAAGGAGAACCGCGTGCCGTTCAAGCACCAGGTCGTGATCTGGTTCTCGGGACTGCGTGGCGCCATCGCATTTGCACTCGCGCTCAATGTGCAAAGCGCCAACGCCGAGCACGTGTCGATCATCAAGAGCTCGACGCTGTTCACTGTCATTTTCACGACCGTGTTTCTCGGCGCGGCCACGGGGCCGCTGCTACGCGGGCTCAGTCTCAGCGACGCGGAGGACGATGTAGTCGACCACCACACGCTGCAGTCGTACGCGAGCCTGGAGAAGTCCCAGTCGGACCAGCCCCACTCCCAACTAGAGCCGCCACTGAGCATCACGTTGGTTGGTGAGAAGACGCCGCTCACGAGTCAGAGCCAGAGCCACACCCACAGCGGCGTGCACCAGTCGTGGATAGACTTGGACGAGACGTACCTCAAGCCGCTCTTTGGCGGCAACCCGCGTCGCCCGCGGTCCCTCTCGACCGACTCCATGTGATAATACACATGCGACGTCTTTGCGTTTACAACAAACTGGCGTGATAGCAAGGCAATGCGACCCACTGGGGTTGTTCATGGTCGTTCGTGTCTGAGCAGGCTTCCGTCTGCATGCTCCCCAACAGACCGGCAGTGCCATGGCAACGTCGATGGAGGCCCTGGATCCCCACGAGTTCCACGACGCACACTGCTCGGGGTCGTGTGCGACTGCCAAACACAGCGAGCTTACGATGCAGCTTCCGGTGCTCGCCACCAAAGACAGACGAGCCCGACGGCTCGCCATTGAGTACGAGTCGGTCATCGGCGGCTGTTTCGCCGTAGCCCAGGCCACGGTGAACGCCGCTTCCTGATGAGAAACGGCGGAGGCGCCACCGATGATCGTCACTCTCGAGGCTGCGCCATTGAACCAGAGACGCGAGAGAACGGCGGTGGTGGTGCGGCAGCGGCAAACGCATTCACGATGTCGCGGCGTTCCATTTCGGTGTCATGGGAGCTTTTCGCTGAATGTACCCGTCTCATCTGTACCCACCGCCGTGCCGCACGAGCCCAGCCGCGTCCGGTAATCACCGTTGGCGCTGGAACTCTGGACACTGGTGGTCAAATCCGGTTCGCTGGATACCGTCCAGCGTCCAGCACAAGTGGAGGGGGTGCTTCTGCCCCTTACAGTACTTGTGCTCTCCCTCGCTACCATTCAACACAGAAACAGACGAGCATATGCGAACATGGCGCTTGTTGAGGACGCTGGACGGCTCATCTCCTCGAATGGGTCGAGCCGTGCCTCCCGCACTGCTGCCGGACTGCAAGTTGACTCGGGCAACTGCGTCCGTTCGGTGGATCCCTTCCGTGTACAGTACTGGAAGGCAAACAAGAATAACGATCGCAGGACGCCAACGGCAATGCCACGTACGCCAACCCCCATACTGTATCCACATGGAGGTTGCTGGCCCAAGCGTTCCTCGTCCTATGCTAACACAGTGGTAGGTCCTTCGGATATTTCGGATACTCTGGATCTGACGTGTCGCCTCACGCGGAAAATTCACAGGATCCAGCGAGAGACGCCCCGGCTGCCGCCCATCAAGGTCCACAGCTGCAACCCCGCGGCTGGAGGCTCCAGCCGGGACTGCCTGTGGTGCTCCAGCCTGGAGCACCGCAGGCAGTCCCGCAAATCGGCCGCGATGAATGAAAGACGCGTCGCTGCTGCTGGACCCTGCTCCTCGCCTTCCTCGTCTAATCTAAACGGGTCCGCTGTGAGGAAACCTCTAATCCAATTGCCCACCGTGAATGTACAGAAGGTGGGACGCGTAGCCACGACTCAACAGTTAACGGAAACGCTTTCAAGGTGGAACTTGGGAATTTCAGAAGATCAACTCAATTCAGCAGTGGAAACCAAGTCTACAGCTACAGGTCAAACTCATGACGTGAGGACTGCGTACGGCGTGACCGTGTCAGGACGGGCTCAAGAATACAGTGCATTCCCTGGACTGATGAGCATGAATCATTCATGTCGCTGGATTCCAGACTGGAACGTGACCCACACGTGACCAGCGTCCCCTCGAGATTTGGATGGCATTGTCATCTCATGCACACAGGCAACTTCGAACACTCAGCACTTCCTGAACATCCATGATTCTCCACCGATGGTCGCCCTGTCTGGGGCGGATGGCAAGGGTTGAAGCATAAACGAGTCCCTGAGCCGCATAACCAGGGCAGAGTCGCGGAACTTTACCTGCAGGTCCACTGTGGATAGTGGGCAGAAGTGAGCAGGATCCACGACCGCGCTGACGATGTGATTGCAGGGCCATCTGGGCAAGCGCGTTCGATTGTTAGATGGCCCGCTGTGGAAACTGCGACACCGCGCACTCTGCTGTTCATGCAGAACCGTGACAGGCAGCGTAGCCTGGGACCAAGACCACCTTGAAGCCAGGATGACGCAGGTCACCGAGGTAAGAATTCAGCCAAGCAACGGAACGACACGATAAAGTTTCTGACGAGCGGGTGGTGATTATCATGGAAGGCTGCCAGGTGGAGACCCGTCATGCGAGATTTACCAATAAACATGGATGATAAATACCTACAGTCGCGATAAACCGTCGAAGAATTGCCTGCTAAGGTGTACTGTACTGTACGGGTGGGTTTGAATTGTACAGTATCCTTTCACAGTGTACAGTAATATGCGTTGGGGTACAAACGACAGTAATATCGATACTCTTAGGTTCTGGGCAAATACAGTGAGTGTTGTTAGTAGTGTACTGCACTGTGCTGACAAGGAAGCATCCACTATACAGCATGAGATATATCGAGTACAGTTCATAGCGCCTCTACGCACATCCGCAAAGTATCGACATAGACAGTTAATTATGTTTTGGGAAACCAATATTAATTAAACGCCATTATTTATTAATTGACTATATTCAATATAAGAGGCCAAAAGAGGTGACACAGTGTTAAGAGGCTCTACATGCTTTATTTGGGAAGTCTGGCATGACTCACGTGTATACAGGGTTACTGAAGCTGACCCGTAACTCCATGAGGCCCACAGTAATGGAATTACGGTCCTTTTTTCCATGCGGATCATCGTCATTCGGTATCCACGATCCAAGTAAACTGTACACAGTCGCTGACCAACGCTTTGTGTACAGCAAATTAATCTATTTAAGTAAATATATTTTTGCTGGCCTTCTCTCAAAGAAGTGATTTGACCGTGTTGGTTCGGAACCGCTGCGAATTCACTTTAAATTGAATTGGCTAATGTCAGGGTACTGTATTCACTTAGATACGTACTCTAGTCATCGATGTATTGCAGCCACCACGGTGTTGGACCTTCTACAGACGGTCCAGAAGGTGTGTGGGCCACAACCTGTGGCTGTCGGTTTGTAATCTCGGGGCCGAGCTTGCATAGAGATCCCAAACTGGGACCTCTATACGACCAGTTTCTGCACCCTCAGGCAGCCGACGGCGGCTGAAACAGGTGGAACTCTCCCCTCGACCTTCGAGAGGAACAGTCTTCTGGCCTCCGCTTTCAGAGAAAGGATTGACTGGCCCGGTTCTACACGTGTTGGTCCCGCTGCCTGCGTCATGTGATGCTCTGTAACACGGTACTTCACGGTCCTTTTTGCTGTGGGCTGGGCGACTCAGACGGAGAAAACAAAGCGGCGGTTGGGGGAAGCGCGGCCCCAACGTTGGGGGACCCCCTCCCTCCCTCACTTTGCCCTTCGCCAACAACAACCCAACACCCAACGCCAACGGTCGGCCGTGCTTCGGTTTTGGTCCCCATCCAGCGACACAGTGTTCCTCTAGTGTCCAGAGTCTGTGAGACTGCGCGTCCAAATCATCCTGTCATTTCGACAACTACAGCCTCCCAGCGCAGCGGTTGTGGGGGG
>JAADXL010000557.1:0-22486 GCA_023337755.1 Pythium aristosporum | reverse complement strand
GGTGGCGGCGGCGGAGGCGGTGGTACGAGCGGCGGCAATGGCGGTACGAGTGGCGGCACGAGCGGCGGCGGTGGCTATGTCGGCGGTGGCTATGTCGGCGGTGGCTATGTCGGCGGTGCTGGCGGAGGCACGTACTATGCCGGGAACAACCCGCACGGCTCCAACACTCGTACGGGCAGTCACGCGGGTTCGTACGCGGGGTCCAGCAGCACGACCACGGACCGAGAGGCTGTACCAGGTGGTTCTCCGGCGGCAGTGCCTACCCCGACTAAAGCAAGCGGCGCCACCAGCACCGTTGGTGCCACGGTGTCTGTTGTTGCCACGGCGCTCGCTGTCGTCGCCGTGAACGCGTAGTAGTAGACGACGTTTCACTGGAATCGGGAGGTGTGTCCAACGCCATCGTGACGGGCAACATAATTAATTAGATAGATTTTGGGATCGAATCTGCCTCATTCTCGCAAAAATTCACCAGCATCTCTATCGTAGATCAGTGTATTTGTCGTGAACAGCATCTATGTGTAACTGGGTGGGAATGGCTACCGAATGTGCACCCACCCTGTTGGCGGTGGGTGCAGTCTTCGAAGTACACTTTATCTATTCTTTGTGGCAAAGTGACTGTGCCAGGCACCACAGTGTACTTGCATCATTGATAGGTCTGCCCGCTTAGTCGGTGTTGTCGACTCAGCTCATTTCCAATCTCACCTTCTCCCTCCCACACCATATTATGGTCAAGATCTCGACACTCCTGTTCTCGCTCGCATGTGCCTGCGCGCTCATCCAGTCAGCGACGCCCACTGCTACACAAGATGACTCGCCCATTCCAGTTGAAAGCCGCCGTATGCTAAAAGGCGGTGGCGGTGGCGGCGGACACGGCGGTGGAGGCCACGGTGGTACAAGCGGCGGTCGGCCGAGCAGCGGTGGTCGGCCGACGAGCGGTGGCGGCGGTGTCATCGTTGGCAGCAGCGTCGCCGCCGGCGCCTATGTTGGAAGTCACCCATCACATCATACGAGTACCGGTACAAGTAACTCGGGCAGTCGTGGCAACAACCAAACGGACTCCGGTGATATTATCTTCCCGGGGGACGGCGGTTCCGTACCCGCAAGTGCGGCCACGGACTCAGCGGCGACCCGCAGTACGTCAGTCGCAGCAGTAATCGTGCTCGTTATTGCGAATGCGTTGTAGACTCCCGAACATCGTTACAGTATAGAACTTACAAAGTAATATAGAACTATCACTACAGTAAAGCAACGCCGTGCCGTATCTCTGTGGTGTCCAGCTGTCACATCACACGTTTGCTTCAAGACGAAGCCTTCGTCATGTCATCCACTCGCACTAGTTATCCCACGCCAATACAGCTTCATCAACTAACTCGTAAGCTATGAATAATAATGAAATGTAGTACTAGTAGTAGAAGTTGTGCGAGATTCCAGACCGCTTTCACGGGATGAGATGAAGCCTGCTTTCTACTCGTCGATTGCGACGCCGTCACGCCGCCTACTGCTGCAGTTGTCACGTGAGTCGCTCGCCAGTGGTACATTACCGATAAGTGGGACACATCACAAGTGTGTGATGTATAAGCATCAATTCATGCAGCAGGAATCTCTTCCAGGCCAGCTCTTAATGTGTTTTTTTGCCTGTGTCCAACGAAGCCACCTGGGTTCGAATCAACTGCCATGCATACAATACTGATACTAGTATCATCGTGTTCGATTTGGAACAGCCATTTGGGTTCGATAGTGGCTACCTTTCATATCTCCTCGATGGGTTCAAATGAAGCGCTCGCTAGCTGAGTCTCTGCGACAATTTGATGGGCAAAGTTCACTGCCCAGTGTGCACTGCCAGCCTTGGGCACTTAATCGATGCCGTCTACTCAGTCGATCGGTCTCATTTGCAGAACCACCTCCTTCCTCACACAACCCAACCCAGTCGAGCTACTATTAGCACCTATACCTTCAATGGTCAAGATCTCGGCGCTTCTGTTCTCGTTCGCTTGTGCCTGTGCACTCGTCCAGTCAGCGGCACCCATGGCAACACAGGTCGATTCGGTCTCTCCAGTTGAAAGCCGTCGTATGCTGAAAGGCGGCGGAGGTGGTGGTCGTCCCAGCGGTAATCGTCCGAGTGGTAATCGTCCGAGCGGTAATCGTCCGAGCACCTCGACCGCCAACGGCTCCCCTGGTGGTGGTGTGATCGTCGGCAGTAGTGTTGCAAGCGGAACCTACGTCGGAAGTCGCCCCTATGTCAGCACATATTCCACGGGCCATCGTGGCAACAACCACACGGAATCCGACGAGATCGTGTTCGCAGGGGACGGTGGTTCTGTGCCTGCGAGTCCGGCTGTGGGATCAGCCCCGACCTTCGCCGGCGGCGCGACAGTTGTCACAGTAGTCGTGTTCGTCTTTGCGCAAGGGTTGTAGACAGCTATTAGAACGTACTATATTATTGTACTATATTTCTGCGAAAGAGACTCAGTCGATGATCCTCTTGCATTTCGTTGGCCAACAACTTCACGAGTGCCGTGGAAAACCTCGCCGTCGATCCAGACTGGACAATGTTTCGCACACAAGCAGCACCACACCCGTCCTTGACTTCGGTCCGCCGCCGTGAGTTGCCCCCACGCAATCATAGAGTAAAGAACGCAGTGAGTGAGCAGATGTGATGCTGTCTAGAGACCAGCATTCACGGTGCGAGAGAGACCAGCATTCACAATGTTACACTTCCGGTAGGAAGTGATCGGTCTAGAGAGTACCCATTCTGAGAGCAGCGGAAGCGTAAAGTTGTGACCAAGAGAATATTGCACGTGTCAAGCAACACCCATAATGGCATAGTCACTGATTATGCCATTATGGGTGCTGCTTGGTGACAAAGTCACCATGCCACTTTGGGTGCTGCTTGGCACCTACAATGCCCCATTCTGAGGTCCAAACCGACGAAGTGCGCGCACGGCCGACCACAAGAACC
Organism: Pythium aristosporum; assembly: GCA_023337755.1. NCBI lineage: Eukaryota > Oomycota > Peronosporomycetes > Pythiales > Pythiaceae > Pythium > Pythium aristosporum. The sequence goes on along the minus strand of JAADXL010000557.1, from coordinate 19,527 downwards.
TGTGACTAGAATAATCCATCCGGGAGTCTGGTCAACAACTTCCAGTTCGTGACAGCACAGTATCCCCACCGCATGAGACGATCACATTTGCCAAACTTCGCGCCAGGCACACCCTTTTCCACAACCTCATGAAGGTGTCATCTCCGTTCCTCGTGCCTATCGCTACCTTGGCATTTGTGTCCGCCGCGCATGCGTCCCCGGCCTGGACGCCCGGCGAGTGGAAGACCATCGCCGCATACGACGCCGAGACCAAGCTGCTCGAGCGCGCGCTCGCAAGCGACGCCAACTACGACAGCGATATGACCAAACGTGTGTGCTTTGACCGCATCTTCGCGCTCCAGGAACACATTATCGACGACGCGCAGCACGAATACGTGTACTTTGTGATGGCTTGTGAGGCCAAATCCGGCCGCCTCGGCCAATGCACGAACTTTGGTGCGAGAGACCCGAGATGCACCCACCATGACATTGATGACGTGTGGAACTCCAAGACCAACGCCGTGCGCGTGGCCAACACCACGGTTTCGTTTCTTGCCGGAGGCCGCCTCACTCCGCCGTCTGTGATACCGACCATGCGGCCACCGTCCGCACCTGAGGCCACGCCGGCCCCGTCAGTGCCAACCACGGCGACGCCATCCACGTCCATGTCGACAGCACCGCCGTCAGCCATGCCAGCTGTGGTTGGACCAGCCACAGCGGCGCCAACACCAACGCCAACGCCAACGCCTGCAAGTACGGTGCTCGCTCTTCCCAACACAACTACTGCTGATGCGGAGAATGAGCAGACCAGAGAGACGATAGATCCGGTGCCAACGAAACCGACAACGACGCAGACCACGACGGCAAAGAGCGTCGCTGCCGTGCATGTCATCTCTGGCGTCGCTGTGTATCTCGCTGTCGTGGCGGGAGCCATTACGAATCCTGTCGAGTAGAAAAATTACTAAAGTAAGACGCTTGGAAAGTGTGTCTACTTATGGAGCCCCGATGGATCTTGTCTCCGGATTATCTGAAGCGTGCTACTCCTCCTCTTGAGATCCGGGAAAGGCCGAGTCGGCACACGTGCCTATATATACTTGGCAGTAAAGGGAGCGACAAGATGGAGAGGTGAAGAATACGAAAGGTACCTTACTTTCGACTCGACGGGTGTCTCCAGCGCAGCCATCACGCCTTCTGCCTCTCAGCGTTGCAGTGGCTGGAAACATGGGAGGCGGCGTATCCCGCCCACAGAACGTGGTGGCCAACGCCTTCTCGGGCAACTCGGTCAAGTCCAAGTCGAGAGTCTCGGCCATCTCGACCAAGTCCAAGTCGAGCATCTCGGCACCCGTCGATAAAGACATCCCGCCGGAGGTATCACGCCAGCCCACATCATCCATCGACGCACGGATCATTCAGACGCTGCAGCAGCTGAATCTCTCTCGACGCCAGGCCGAGAGCAAGCGCCCCATGAACTTTGAGCGCGTCGTGCTTCGCTTCCACATCGCGCGGGACGCGTTCGAGACGATCCACTGCATCTACTACCAATACGCGGTATGTTTTTTCTAAAAGACCCTTCAGTGAATCGAGGGTCTCACTTGTGCTGTGGCAGGATGAGCACGGGCTCAGGTTTGAAGGACTCAAGGCCACGCTCGATGAGTTGGGCGCCAAGATGGAGGAGTGCGATATGCGCGAGATCTTTTACGAGTCGGACATGGTGCGCGACGATACGCTGACCCACAGTGAGTTTGTCGTGTCGCTCGCGATCGCGTTTTTGCTCGGGCTCATCTCCAATTTCGAGTGCATCCTGCGGACACTTCCGCCCCCCGTCGAGACGACTGCTGTTGGTGGCTCCTCTGAAGGGCGAAGCAGTGTCGCCAGTGCTCGGGCCGACGCGTCGGCAAAGATTAGCAAGACACTGGAGCTCATCGTCACGGCCTACTTGCTCTTTGACGAGGACGCGAGCGGCACGATCCAGATCGGCGAAGTGCGCAAGGTCATGCAAAAGCATAATGAATCGACGAGCCGCCGCACACTGGAGCGCAAGTCGAGTGGCATGACGACCAAGGCGATCCGCGCCGCGAGGATACAGGAGATGGACCTCAACAGCGACGGCACGATCACGTTCCAAGAGTTTGTGCTCACCTTCCAGAAGTGGGTCGGCATTGATGAAGTATGAAAAGAAAAAGAGGAATGGAACTTACAATCTGAGGCAAACGAAATATTACTGGATTGTGGCTGAATGACGGATTCAGAGTGCTTCTCTCGTTCGAAGCACGAGGGGATAGAAGGGGAGCGTCCGCCTCTTCTAGTCTGGGAACATTGGGGAGCTCACGTGGTCTTTCGCTTGAGGCTGTCGCGAGTCTTGTTGGCGCGCTCGAGGATGAGGTTGAAGATGTAGGGCCACCAGAAGTTGGTCGTGCGGTCGTAGATCGAGTGGATGAAGCAGTAGACGACCCACAGCGTGTACACTACAGACACACAAAGAAGTACCCATCTCGTCATCATTAGAGGGTTCATCCGAATACGACGCTACGACATGACTGACGTACGTGGGAAGAAAATGAGCATCACGAATGGGAGCAGAAGGGACGAGATCGTGACGCCAAACCAGAGGCGAAACACCGCCGTGATCGAGCTCTACATGGACGCGAAAGATCGGTGAGCTTACTGAGACCTATCGTTCAGAGGGAGGAAAACGTACCGGCGTCGTGAAGGTGTAGTGCTGCTCGTTCTTGGCGACGGGGAACTTCTGGTGCTTGATGAAATGGGCGAGACGCACGTCCTTTTCGGCCCATCGCGTGTCCAGAAACTTTTGAAGATCCTTTTCGGCCTCGGCATAGCTAAACTTGCGGGCGTGCACCGCGACTTGGCCAGGGGATTTGCCAGCAAGAAGCGACTTCATGGACGGCACGTCCGTGTCCGTCTTGCGGTCGTAGCCCATTTCAAAGGTCGGGATCTCGCCCGAGTACGACGGGAACGCGATCGTGAGGTCGTAAATGTCGGGCCTGACGTCCTTGACAGCGTCCAAGATAATTTCCATGCCGGACGTGCGCGGCAGCACGACGTGCTTGAACTGCGGACGCTGGGTTCTTTTATAATTGGAAAATAAGAACAATTCAGTTAGCACAGAACATAATTGGATCGCCAGAACAGAAAACAAGAGAGAGCATACTTTTCGGCATACGCCTTGGTCTTGGCGACGTATTCCGTGTGGATAGTCGTGCCCTCTGGAAAGATCACGAGCCAGAATGGATAGTTGTCGTTGATCAAGCTCTGCATGTACTCTGTGCCACACAGGAATCGAAAAATAGCGTCAGAATCATTCCGTATAACCGGAATTTAATCGCGCGTACCGTGAATATGCTTGGCGTCGTGGTCAATGTTGCGCTTCAAGAACAAAAACTCGAAGAGACGCATGCCCCAGCCGACGACCGGCACGTACTTGAGCTGGTCCTTAAGCACGATCTTGATGTTACCGGCGCCTTCCGCGTGGCGCGCGGCCTGCCAAATGTACCACCAGTCGGCATCGACCTGGTGGTTGGCGATAATAATCGCCGGACGCGTGAGATCCGTTGGTAATTCGCCCCTGAAAATCCAACAGAACAAGAAAAGTCAGGAACGGTTCCCTTCACGCCAACAGAGCAAGAACAGAAACGCACGTGACGGCGATGTTTGTTTCCGGAAAACTGGACGAGGCGACGCCGACCCACTGGGACTGGATCCAGCCCATGCAGCGCCGGTAAAGCGCATTGTCAAGCGGGCGCAAAAAGAGGTAGATGACCAACTGCATGCTGTTGATCACGGCGCTGTTGCAGAGGAACCATAGCAGGTTCAGCGCCGAGTAGAACTGGACAATCATCGTTGGCGCGCTGTTGGAAGTTGGCGCGGCGTTGGTTTTTGTTAGACTGACGAGAACGTTGGCGCTTGGGTTTGGTCTTTTGCTGTTGTAAATCCGCGTCTTTCGATCGCCCCTTCGTGTGACGCGTTTTCTCGAACTGGAATGCTTCTGTTGGTCGAGTCACCCGAAAGGTTCGCCGTTTGTTGGATTGTTGACGTGAGTGAAGTGGAAATCTCTCCCACGTTTTCCGGTTACGCAGCGGAAAAAACCTCAGATGCCAGCATCAGCACCAACGTCAGCACCCTCACAGCATCAAAATTGGCAAAAACGAAAACAGCGGATCTTGGGCATTGCGGGTGAGGGGGGATGGCCGCGGATCTGAAACTTCAGAAAACGCAAACGAGGTTTTTTGGCATTCAGTCACTCGAGCTGAAATTCGAACCACTTCAGCCTCTCCGTGGATGGGCGGCTTCAACGACGGCCTGTGACGCGGCTCGGTCTCTCGCGCTGCTCACGACGATGCGGCAGGCGCAGCATGGTGATACTTACTACTACTGTACTGTAGGAGGTCTCTGCGTTGGCGTTGGCGGTCGCCACGCGAGAGCTCCATTCTCCCTCCACCATCTCTCTTCTGAAAATAGAAGGGGGAGCCCACTGAGACAAGATGGGGATGGGAGCCTGTGACACGAGCGCGAGGATACTACTGCAGCATGAGCTGTCGCCGCGCGAGTATGAGTGACGCCGACGCCTGCAGTAATCTGCCCGCGAGTGACTCCTCGTCGCTCCATGAGAAGCTCCACTCGGTGCGTTGGATTGACCGATTACTGTCCGAGGGATCCGCCTCTGATTACCTCCACTTCTATTATCAGGTTGAAGCCGCGCGCGCGAAAGAACTGCAAGCGCATGGCCAGCTCGTGCAGCAGCTCCAGTCGCAGCTCGCGTCTCAATGCCAGACGGCCAAGGAACTGCAGCTCGCGGTCGCGAAACTCCGAGCCGAGAAATGCCGGCTCGAAGCGGAAGCGGGGTCGAGCCTGGCCAAGCTGCGAGCGCTTGAAGAGAAGGCCAACGGCGCCGAGCGGCAGCACGAGCGGGTGCGTTTGTTTGTTGCTGGGAAGGGAGTGAGAGGTTGCAGAGGTTTTGATTAAGTGGACGATCGCAGTGGGCAGAGGACTACAGGCAGCGTCTGCTGACGAAAGACGGGGAGATCACACGGCTTCTCCGGACGATCGAAGAGCTCCAACGGGAGAAGAATGAGGCTGCCCTCGTTGTAGGCTCCGTGTCGCTTATGATGAAAAGGGCCCCAAGGCAAGTCCATTTCTGATAGTTCATGGATATGCAGGACGCGGAGCGGACCTCCCACGCGGGCTCGATGAAGCGAGAGACCGAGCGAATCACGACCGAGCGAGACGACGCACGCCTTGCATTGGCTGCCAGTGTACAGTCTTGCTTAGGTCTTTTTGCGCGGGAAGGATAGTGGTGGCTGATATCTCTGCTGTGCATGGTATCAGACACAAGACGTCGCCCAGCTCGCGACCCGATTGGCGGTGAAACAAGCAGAACTGGACGCGGAGCGGAAGAAAACGGAGCAAATGGTGTCGAGTCTCCCTGACCTCCGTTACGGAACAACGCTCGCAGGCTAACTCTCGGGTGTTGATGTTCTTCTAGCACAGAGAACTCGAGACCCAAACCAAGCAACTCACGGATCTAGAAAGCCGGATTCAAGTTCTCACGCGAGCCTGTGAGCGATTGGAGACCACGCGGCTTCGAGTTGCTGCGTGGGGGCGAGTGCGAGTCGGGATCATGGAGCGGGACGTTCGCTTTCGTGACGTGTTTCTCGAGTGGAAGGCCCAGACGCTCGAGACGAAAACCGCTCAGAATCAAAAGATGCGGCTCGACGCACAGCAACGGCTCGACCAACTCGTCCGTGTCTGGAACGATCTCCATGGAAAACTCCAGACGGCACGCACTGCACTGGAAGCCGCCAAAGCATGGCTGCAGCACCAGCGCGACGACATGCGAGCCTGGGAAGAGATCTGCAAGGCCCAGTTCTGCTCCGTAGTAAGTACTCTCGCTGAAGTCTCTGAAGGCAAACGGCCCGTGGGGAGACTAACAATCTTTATGTAGATTCTCCCGCGGTTCCAGCAGGAACAGGCCGAGACGACCCGCGTATGCGACGAGAAAGTAGCGGCCGTGCATGAGCGACTGCAAACCGAACACGCGCAATGTAACGCCCAGGTAGCTGCGTCACGAGAACTAGTACAGAACGCCAACGCCACACGCAAGCGCCATGTCGATGCGTTGCTGGGACGAATCCGTTCACTTCAGATGCAGCAGTTGTGTGCGCATGCCTTCCAGGTGCAGTTGGAAGTTGATATCGTGTTCTGGTAATCTAGAGCTCATGGTACTATTGAGCAAATAGGGATGGAAGGACGTGTATCTGCGCAACGTCGTCGCCGAGACGACGCATGCGGTCATGGTGGCTCGTGCAGCACAGTCACTCGTATCGGCGCCACCTCGCAGTCGATTGCGGACCGACGACAGCATGACAGCCAGCACTCGCCAGTCCCCTCTTAATCCAGAGCCAAAGATCAGCCTGCCGCTACGCCAACCGCAGCTAGCAAGTGAGCTGCTTGCGAGAGGCGAGGAGGAAGGCCAGTGGAAACGATGGCGCCGCGTGGCGCCAAGCGATGGTAAATCCGCGTCACCATCAACAACGAGACGAAGCAGCCTCGCTAGTGCAGCTTCCACGACGTCGTCCGCCACGTCTACTAACATAACTAAGAACGTCGTGGGGGGTTGCCATGAGTGGGATACAAGGCGGTTTCACCTGAGCTGACCCGGCGAGGCATCGTTTGGCAGTATGCTGACTTGACGGGTACTGATCGCATTCAATTATCCACGAGTCAATACGACCACTTCTTCAACATGAACTTTCTTGCGGACGCGATCAAGGCGGTCGAGGACACTGTGAAAGCCGTGGAGCGAGCAGTGAATGCCACGGAAGTCACACCTGCTCCCAAGAAGAAGCCTGTCGGTGTGTCTCCCAAGAAGAAGAGCGTCACTGCTGCGGTCGCTCCGTCAGCGGTGACGGCTACCACGAGACCTCCGGCTACCAAGACGCCACTCATTGTGCATCTCCAAACGAAGGGGAAACCCGTGATCTTTCGCATTAACGCGATCGTGATTGTTCTCGTCACGTGGTGCGCGATCTTTTGGTTGGCACCGCCCACGCTGACGCTCACCGACCTGACCAACGCCCAGCGCATTGAGCTCCTCCGCAGTCGCACACAAGTGTTGGGTCTGCTGACCATGGCGTTTGCCAAGCCCGTGAGCTCCGAGGTCGCGCTCGTATTGTCCATGGTGTTTGTGCCTGTGCGGCTGCAGACCGACACCAAGTCGTGGCTCAGCCGCCTCGTGTTTGTCGCGTCCATTCTTGGTGCGTACCTCGTCACGCTGCCGTTCTCGTCGCTGAGCTACCAGCAGCAGCCCGACATCATCGTGCCTCGGATCGCGTACAAAGATCTGAGCCAGTACTACCAGTCGGCACTGCGTGCCGCGTCGAACGAGACCCAGTACGCTACGTGTTCGCAGTACGTGTATTGCTGGGGCGAGGTGCGTGGCGCAACGATGCTGTACTTGTCGATGTACCCGCCGCGTGTGAAAGAGCCCGTGTGCACGGTGTACCCCACGCAGAAAAGCAATGGTTACACGAACGTCGCTTACGGGTTCAAGAGAAACGACTGGGACTACAACGTGTTGGGGGTCGCACCGGTGAACGACAATGCCTATAACGTGCCAGGCCTGCTCGACAAGGCCGGTGACGTCGTGCAGAACAACATGACGCTGGCCGAGGCGCAGCAGTTTGAAGAGTATTTCACGAGGTGTACGTACCTGTACTTGGACGCACTCGCCTACCAAGAGGCTGCGCGTGGCGGCAGCAACGTCGCACTGCTGCAAAACACAAGCTGCTCACCATCGACTACTTCAAGGCCAACGCGATCTCTGGAACGCTCAATTCCATCACGCCCGTGGGGCATCTCACCAAGTACATTCGCACCTACTTTGACACGACGAAGGAATGGGCCAACGCCGTGGGTGTCAACTAACCCCTTCGGTCGCATCTACTCCTCCACGCACACACTCTCCAAGGGGATCACGTTCGTCGGACTCACGCTCGACCTGCCGATGGCCAATGGCCGCTGGCACCGCAAGCTCGCCGAGGTGAACGGTTCGCTTGTGCAGCTCAATACGACATGGTCGGGCACGGGCAATGTCGAGTACGAGATTGACGTCGCCAACGAGTGTGGGCCCAAGACGTGTGGGATGGAGAACCGCCGCCTCGCGCCCGAGCCACAGATCTCGGCGTACGGCGTCTGCCAGAAGGCCCAGCCCGACTGTGCAAGATACATGAGCGACACGTCAATGTGGCTCTTTGGCGTAGGCCGCCGAATGCTGGGCAAAGAGTTTCGACTCTTCAACCAGACCAAGCCGCCCACGCCGCCCACGTTGCGCAAGGCCGTGGTCGTGAATCCGTTCTTGTACCACCGCGTCACGTTTGGCTTGCCTCGTTTGAGCTCGTGGATCTCGCCAAGAAGTTCAACGCCGAGTGCACAGCCTCGGCCAGCGAAGGTGGGTGCATGGGACTGAACTTCCCGATCGTCGGCAGTGGTGACCAGGTCGTTGTGGGTGTCAAGAGCATGCCCATGACCGACTTTGGCCACGGCTTTGACCCCCTGAACAACCTCGCACGGGCGCGGCCACTTGTGACGCGGTATACCACCGGCGCGCTGATCGACTATGAGATCTTGCGGCCAGCCAACTTTGAAGTGTATAGCTGGTCCGACACGCTCGACGGGTACGAGTGCTCGGGCAAGATGGAGCGGTCCATCTCGGACACGGAGTTCAACTACATGTACATGAGTTCAACTACATGTACATGGAAAGTACGATTCAACCCGTGTACACGGCCGGCGTCGCGCTGCTGCTCCAGTACGGACGCCGGTACAGTAATGTGTCGACGTCGCGTGGCTGGAGTCTGCAGTTGAAAAGCAATGAGTACCAGGCGTTCGCAAAGCTCGAGATCCCCGACTGGCAGGCCGTGCTCGGGTTCATCATTGGCGGGTTGCTGGCGGCAGGCGTGGTGTTTTTGATGCGGGTCAAGTGGGAGCAGACCGTGACCCACCCGGACGCGCTCATGCGCGTGCTCGCGGACGCAACGGCGTATCCGGACGCGTATCTGGACGTCGTCGCCGCGAACGGGAGCGGAGACAACCTTCGCCTGGCGCCCGTCAAGTCGATCACGTTCACGCGTGCCGACGGCGGCGGCCACCTCGTCTTTAAAGATTCCTAATCAGTGAGCCGACTTTTGGCCTACTCGAGAATGAGGTCGTGAGGATCTACTATTTGTTTGGACCTGAGCCTGGGGAGGGAGTATTAGTATTCTTAGGCCAGGGGAATGATGGTGAGGGTCTCGATTCCCTTGCTGCTCTCTTCACTCAGCTTTCCCAGTTGGCAAGATGGCGTCGCCGTCCAAGCCGCGGCCGATGTTTGACTCGCCGTCTAAGCACGGCGTGCACCCGGCCATCAGCGCCTTCATGCCCACGGAGCGCCGCTTCCAGTGGCAGGAGTCCAGCAGCGCGACCGACGCACTGTATGCGTTGCCCACGTATATTGGGACTGGCCCAAAGAAGAGCTTCGGCTCGAGCACGCGGGACGACTGGGACTTGAGCCGCAAGAGCACGAACGACTGCGCCGGCCCCGGTTCGTACAAGGCCGTCAGCTCGTGTGGCACCAGGCAGCCCAGCTCGCTCTGTCGCAACAGCAGCGTCACGGCGTTTGAGAACGCGCCACGGTCTCCTCTGCGAAGCGACGCGACGCCTTCGCCCGGCCCCGTCTACGAGATCGCGACCAGCATTGGCACGTCCCCGACGGCCAAGATCGGCACGAGCAAGCGCCCGCCGCTCAGTGGCAAGACCGAGGGCCCCGGTCCGAATCTGCTGCTTAAGAGCTCGTTCCCGACCGCGCAGCAGGGCGTGTCGCCGACCTTTGGCACTGAGCCACGCGGCGGAGGTGCGACTCGAGCACGTGGTGCCCCCGGCCCGATCTACGACCTCACGCCCACGGGCTTCCAGACGGGCAGCGTCATTTCGTTCTCGAAAGCCAAGCGATTTTAATTCACTTTGAACTCCTTTTTCTCATCTTTTTTATTTATTCAGCAGAGCCGTTCCCCTCTGGACCGTTATCATCTCTCTCTCTCTCACCCTTCCCACTCGCCAAAGAGCGCGACGAGGGAGATGACGAGGCCGTCGGTCGATACTGTCCCATGTACACCACGCCACGGCTCGTTCACTTACTAGGTCCCTTACATCAGCTCGAGCTTGATCTCCTTCTCGGCCTTGAAGTCGGCGGCCTCGAGGTCGAAGCGCTTCATGTAGGCGTCGAGGTCGGCCTGGAGCTCGGCCTGCTCGGCGGCCGTGAGCTGGATGACCTGGCCCTGCTTGGCCTCGAGCGACGTGGCGTACGCGCGGAGCTCCTTGGCAAAGAGCGCGGCCACATCGTCTTCCTTGTCCTCGCCCTCGACCTGGGAGAGCACATCGAGCGCGTTCTTGAAGGCCGCGGCCTTGATGTTCTTGTCGCCCTTCTCGAGCACGACGCGCACGTTCTTGGTGGCGGTCGCGACCATGGCCTTCTGGAGCTCGAAGTTGTAGCTCGCCTCGATCTGGCGGATCGACTCGAGGTTCTTGACAAACGTCTCGCGCGTCTTGTGGCGCAGCTTGGCCGACTGCACCTCGCACATCAGCTCGACCGCGGCCTTGTGGGCCTCGGCCACGGCGGCAATGTCCTCGTGGATGTTGAGCATGGCCTTGTGGGTCTCAAGCGTCTCCTTGGCGAGCTCAATGTTGGCGTCCTCGACGGCGTTGTGCTCGGCGAGAATGGCGTTCGAGCGCGCGTCAAAGTAGGACGCGATCGCGTCGCCGCCGTACTTGTAGACCGACGTACAGAAGAGGAAGAAGCACGCGGCGAGCTGCGACTCTTCGTTCAGCACGTACACGCCCTTGTGGAGAAGCGGGATCGCGAGCGCGGCCGCGAGCGGGCCCGTGAGCTTCCAGTCGTCGAGGCCGTACTGGGTCAAAATGCCGGGGGGCGGGCCAGCCACGGCCGCCTTCTCTTCCTCGCGGCGCGGCGCGCTCGTGTGGAAGAGAGAGGCCGGACGGCCGGCCTGCACGCGCGCGAGCGTGCGGCCCTGGATCAACGCCTTGCGGAAAGCCACACGGGAGAGCATCTCTGGACTTGGAGTGTTTCGCCGAGAATGCAGGAGAGCCGCTCGCAAAACCAGCGGAGGAGACCAGTCGCTGGGGGGCGCAACATCCAGGCATGCGTTAGCGCAACTTATCAAGAGATAGTGCAACATAAGTGAAGACCTACGCAACTTTAGCTGTACCTTCGCGCAACCTCATACTGTACTGTAATGAATCTAAATAGTGGACGTATTGCAAGAGTCTTGTATTGAGAATTTGTACGGTACATTCATTCAACATCTAAAAAGCGCTTTTTAGATACATGGTGAAATGGGCACAGCTCACCTCCTTCAAAAATACCGAGATCAGGAGCTGCCGTCCTCGTGGCTGGGCGGCCATCTCGCTACGTGAGGATGCTCGCTGCCCTGCACCACCGACACGGGACGTAGGTGTCTACCTCTCTTTCTCTCTCTCTCTTCACCCAGAACCGATGGGCGTCTGCTCGAGCAACAGCGCGGCGCTGTTCGCCAAGCTCTTCGAGTTCGATGAGACCGTCGTGCTGAGCAGTGGGACGTCCGTGACCGTCTTCCAGGGCCACCACAGGCGCACCGGAGAGCCCGTTATCATCAAGCGCATTGCAAAAAGCGGCGCGGCCGACGAGCCGTCGCGAGGGAAGTTCTGGGACGACGAGGCCGCGACCATGCACCAGTGCACGCCGCACCCCAACATCATTGAGCTGCTCCACGTGTACGAGTCCCCGACGCACGTGTTTCTCGTGACTGAGTTTGCCGAGGGCGGAGAGCTCTTCGAGGCGCTCATCAGCGTACGTTACACTATCGAAAATTCCGGCTCATTCTTGATGGTCTCACTTGTACCTCTTCGGTTCTAGGAGGGCGCGTACTCGGAATGGGACGCCAAGCGGTTCACGCGCGGCATCCTCGAGGCGCTCGCACGGATCCACGACGAGCAGATCGTCCACCGGTACATAGACTGTTGCTCATTGTCTCCATTCTAAAGCTGACCGTCGCTTTGCTTTGCTGGGACAACAGAGATATCAAACCAGAGAATCTGTTGCTCACGTCCAAAGACCCAAAGGTCGCACGCATTAAGCTCGGCGACTTTGGCTCTGCCATGGCAGTTGGCGGCACGAGCTACGTGAGCTGCCCTCAGCTCACGTGGGCTTACTGCGCGCCAGAGATCCTCCGGGAGCGATTGGCGTTGCCCCCGCCAAGCGAACCAGTCGCTGAGACCGTGGCGCCGAAAGTCAAAGAGCCCAACCCGTCGGCGTCGCCCAAGAGCGACATGTGGAGCGTCGGCATCGTGCTCTACGTGCTACTCAGTGGTATCCACCCATTCGATACGGACGGGCGCCAGCCCAAAGAACAGATTATCACCAGTATCCTCAGCGGCACGTACTCGCTGACTGAACCGCCACTGTGGCAGAGCGAGATCTCGCATCAGGCCAAGGCTTTGCTCAGACTTCTACTCAGTGCCGACCCGGCCGAACGCCCCACCGCCAGAGAAGCCCTCAATCACGCGTGGTTTCGCGACGCGACGACGCCGCGGCTGGCGCTGCAGGTCTCCATTAACAAAGGGCTGAATGCGTACCAATTGGCCATGCAGAAAAAGTTTCGCACGAGCGTGTTGGTCGCCATGGCCGCGCAGTCGCTTCGGCGCAGTCTCCATCGGATTCGCACGTCCAAGACCAGCGGCAGCGGTCGCTACGCGTCACTCACGGCGATTCAAGTGCAGCTCGTCAACGAGGGTGACGCGCCGTCGATTCCCACGATCCCCGAGGCCTCGCCACCGGCCTCACCACCGGCCTCACCACCGGCCTCTCCACCTGCCTCGCCGCCGAGAACGCCCAGTGCTGCGAGTCGACTCTTTGGTCGAGCTGTGATGGCCGATGTTTCTCCCCACCACGACCGTGAAGACGACGACAAGCGACGCGAGAGTGAACAGCAGTCGATCGATCTCATTGACGAGTTCGACGGCGACAACGCGAACGCCACGCGGCCACCACGACTTGTCGATTAGCACAACAGACACAAAAAGCATTCGTCTACGGGAATAGATGAAATTTTGAAGGTGTGAAACGACGCTTCGTTGTGAGACTGATGGTGCGTGCGCGTCTTCCCACCAAGCATGGCCGCCTCGCTGTCTCCGCCTCTTGCATCTCCTCCTCCCACTGCAGCTTCCGAGACGCGGGCGATCCCGGCCAAGTACAACTCGCTTTTTACGGAGGCCCAGGCCGAGGAACTCGTCGCGCAGTTCCAACAGAGTGACGCTGACGGCAGCGGTTCGATTGATGAGCGCGAGTTCCAGGCGTTGCTGACGAGGCTCTCCCTCGACGTGACGCCCGAAGAGGTCAGCGAGCTAGTCGCGAGTATCGACAGTGATGGGAACGGTCTTGTGGACTTTGAGGAGCTCGTGGAAATGGTCGTCAAGATCAAGCAGGGCGACACCAAGTTCCACAAGCTCCGCGCGTTTCTCGAGGCCCTCGATACGACGCCTGTCGCGCTGCTGGAGCGAGAAGCGACAAAGTTCCAGCTCCAAGTCGAGTATCAGTTGCTGGAGGAACGCGTGGCCACCAAGGCCACACCGGCTCTCTTCACCATGGGGCTCACGTTGCGAGGCAAGTGGATCAAAGGAGACCAGGGCAGAGGTGAGCTCGTGTTACAGGCCGTAGGCAAGACGACGCGGGATGCCAAGCTCCAGGTCGCCCACGACGCGCTCGTGCGCGTCAAGCAGCTGCAACCCGGGCTGGCGTGTGAGCCGGGCGACGTGCCCTCGCACTGGCGGCAGTGGCTTCTGGAGAATCTGGACGCAGGTGCATCCCCAAGCAAAGTCATGAAGAAACTACGGGAGAAAGGATTCTCCCCGGCTCAAAACCTCCGGCTCATGCAGCAAATCTCAGCGCGCGTCTCGTCACTGCGGCTGCGGCAACGCAAGCAGCGAGCAGCTCATGGCCGAGACAAGATGAAAAAGGGCTCTAAATCAGCGTTTCCGATCTATGACGAAGTCGTAGCCGAGTCGCTCCACGGGTACGAGCCGGACGAGGACGATGGTGAGGCCCTAACGAGTCGATCTCACCGTATACTACCCGCTGAGAAGATGCGCTGCAATGGACTCCACCCCGTGTGGGTCCACTGGTCGCAGCAAGAGCTGGAGCGAGGCATTGACGGCCACGTCGTGCTCGATGAGTTGGTCGCGCTCGGCTTTGAGCCCGAGCGCTTCCCCTTCGTGGCGCAGTCGTTCATCAAGGCGAGTTATCTCGATGGGAACCAGTCCTACGAGAGCCACGCGTTGCCGGCTCCTCCATTGACACCACGCAGTCGGAAGCAGCAGCAGCAGCGCCGCGTCCATATGGAACGATCCGCTCGATCTGACGCGGCACAACCTTCGCTCCCACCGCGTCCGTACTGCTTTTCAACGTGTCTCCAGGATGGCCACCTCCGCGAAGTCGAGTTGTTTGTCCATGGCGGTCAGGAGCTTAACGTGCCACTGCTCGTGGCAGCAGGTCAACTGGACGCCACACCGTTGCAGCTTGTGAGCAAGGCGGGCCACGTGGAACTCGTGCGATTTCTATTGGCACACGGTGCGGTCGTCGACCTGCGCGACGCGAGCCACCGCACACCACTCCTACTCGCTGCAAGAGAGGGCCACACGGAGATTTGCCGCCTGCTGATTTCCAGCGGCGCGGACCTCCTCGCTGTCGACGCGCTGGGCAACACGCCGCTTCACTGTGCTGCGTTCAGTGGCTGCGCCGGTGCCGTTGATTTCGTGTTGGAGGCCTACAACGAGCGATTCCTGGTGTTTCTAGCCGATCTACCGCGCCAACGTACAACGTGCCTTTCTCAAATTTTGAAAGCTGCCCACACCGAGATCATGCACAGCAAGCTGCGCGCGAACGAGCGGCGCAAGTTCCACGTGACGTGGTGCTGGGACGCGCTGCTCTGGGTTTACAAGACGCTCTTTGGTGATGGTGGGGAAGGTGCGGTGTCTCCAAACCGGATCGTGCCATTCCCAAAATTTGCGTCTATGGACCACCTCTTGACTCGCTACCACGCGCGCTTTCTTGAGCAACGCAAAGTGGAGCTGCTGGACAAGGACGACGACTCTGAAGAAGAAGACTCTGAAGACGACGAGACCGCCGATTGGGACGCCGGCGTGCGGCAGCGCAAGGCCGCGCAGCGCGCCGCTCGTCGCGAGTGGATCGGCGTGGACGAGATGGCGTTTTGTGTGGACCTCTATCTCCGCGAGAGCTTCAAGAACGCCGTGAATCTCCAGGGCCGCACGGCACTCCACGTTGCTTGTGACGAGAACCTCGTGTGCACCCATGAGCTCGTGATCCAAAGTCTCGTGGAGACTCACGGCTGTGATCCGGAACTTAAAGACCACAGTGGGAACACGCCGCTGGATCTCTTGCTCACTAGCAAGGGGCGACCCGGGTCTCCACGTGGAGACGTCTCCGCCGAGAAGGAGATTCTGGTCGCGAGGCGACTGCGTATCGAAGTCCTCGACGCTGAACGAGACCGACAACGACTCGAGGGCAAGCGCTGCAAGTGGCACGAGGCAGTGGAGACCATGACACGTGATTTCCATGACCTAGAGACACTCGAACGAGCCAAACAGACCGTCACGGCCTCGCCGTCCACCACTCGCGTGGCGTCGCTGCTCGAATGGGACTTGTACGAAGAACCGCTCAGTCGCAACCGGCTATTCATTAATACTCGGAGCGGCTTCGTGCAGCGCCGCGTGCCGCCCAAGGTCGCGGCGTTTTCCCGCGAGCGGCTCGCGTGGAAAGAGAAGCTCGCGCTCCACGCCCATTTCGTCGAGCAGAATCGCGAATTACCCGAGTGGGAGGTCCACCGCGTGAACGGCAGCGACGTGTACTTTTTCTTCAACCGCGTCACGACCGAGTGCCGTTGGCTGCCGCCGGACGAGCCGCCCGTGCAGACCTGGAGAGCCGCGCGCATTTTCCGCGAGCCCAGCCATCTCGCTGACTGCGAAGACCACGACGCACTGGCGCTGGTGTTCTCTGGTATATTCTCCACGCCGCTTCGAAACGACTGCGTGCGCGGACGAGTGTTTGGCCACGGCTGGCGCGAGTGCTCCATCTTTGGTATCGTGTTCTACTGGAACGAATCGGACGACAGCGTCATGGTCGAGAAGCCCGAGCAGGCGGTAGAAGGCGAGGCGCAGCGGTACGGCCACGTGAGGATCCGGTCTCGCAGCGAAGAGATTGACGACTTCCAGGGCGGCTGGCGGCGGTGGTACGATGCACGTAGTGCTCGGAGCTTTTACTACGACGACGCCTCTGGTGAATGCGTGCTCGACGTTGATGCGGACCGCGCGTTTCTCAGGCGGATCCGCAAGCCGCGAGCGCGCAAGATCCACGACGCGCAGCTCACGCCGGAGGAGCGCGCCAAGCGGCTGGAGGAACACGAGTGGAAACAGACACTCGAGCGGGCGCGGAAGCGAGAGGTGGACAAGGTCGTGAGGCAGGAGCACGCGCAAGAAGACGCTGCCAAGCGAGTGAGCGAAGAACGCGAGCATGCCGAGGCGCTGCGCGTGCTTGAGGCGAGTGTGACGAGCGAACACTATGACGAGGCCGACGCCAGGTCGCTCGCGTACATTGACGCGCGGTTCCAGCGGGAAAAGACCGTGTTTCTGCAGGCCACGCGACTTGACAGCATGCCATCGGTGAACCCTCGCAGTGTTCGCGCCCGCCACGAGACGGAGCGTGCGATCGAGCGGTCGAATGAACTCGAGAGCCAAGAGCGATCCCACGCGGCGACCGAAGATAACTCCCCCAACGACAAGCGACTCGCCGTCGGCGAACGGCGCCGCGTCTCGCGCCTTCTCTGGAAGGCGCTGGAACGCGTGCGTCTGGATTTCGTGGTCTGTAAGTACGGCTGTGGCCTGTGGTTCCCTCGCGTCCAGAGCCTCGCGATCCACGAGATGCGCGAGTGTCCGCGGCGGCGCATGGTCTGCCGACTCGGGTGTGGTGCCATCAAGGAAGACCGCGTGTGGCAGCGCGAGATCCGAGACCACGAGTCGCCCACGCTTAGCCTCTGCAGCGCCCGCATCGTGTACTGCCCTCGCGACTGCGGCGTGTTCACACCACACGATACTCTCTCGCTCCACATGACGGAGCTGTGCGTACGGCGGCCGATCGGCGATCTCAAGTGCCGGCTCGGCTGTGGTGTCGTGTACACGGGCGGTGCCCATGAGCTACTCGCCCTCGAGCAGCAGCGCGTTGCTCACGAGCAGGATGAGTGCTTGCTGCGTAAAGTGCTGTGCACGTGGCCGCAGTGCCGAGCCGTAATTCTCGCGCAGGACCGCAACACCCATCGCCGCACGCACCTCGTGGCCTCGGGCGTGTGCAGCTTCGTGACGGCCGAGATCCACGAGTACAAAGTGCCCAAGGGTATCAAGCAGCTCAAGCTGCAGGCGTGGGGAGGCGGCGGTGGGAGCGGTTTGCTCAAGGGGCAGACGAGTGGTCACGGCGGCGGCGGCGCATTTGTCGAGGGCGTGTGCCAGGTCTTCCCCGGGGAGACGCTGTATTTCGCCGTCGGCGCCGGGGGCCACGGTGGTCGTTGTGCGACCATGAAGCAGAACGAAACAGGTTCTATAGAGACCCACGTGGGGGCGGCCTCGGGCGGTGCACCCGGTGGCGGCGTGGGCCACGCTGGGAATACAGAGACGGCATGCGGCGGGGGTGGCGGCTTCACGAGCGTCTACCGCCACAGTGCGTTCGGTATCGAGTACCTCTTGATTGCCGCTGGT
This sequence comes from Pythium aristosporum, assembly GCA_023337755.1. NCBI lineage: Eukaryota > Oomycota > Peronosporomycetes > Pythiales > Pythiaceae > Pythium > Pythium aristosporum. The sequence goes on along the minus strand of JAADXL010000557.1, from coordinate 1,683 downwards.
GGTGGCGGAGGCGGCACGTGTCGCCATGGCGGCGGCGGCGGCTCGCTCACGGCTCCGCCTGTAGCACAGGGTGATGACCTGCGCGTGGGTCGCGTGGGCGATGCCCATGGAGGCGGCAAGGCCGGTGAGTGCGACGCTCTGAATCCCGTTTGTCGCTTTGTGGGCCACGACGGCGCGTCACTGCAGGGCGGTGACGGTGCCGAGTTTGGTGGCGGTGGAGGAGGAGGATTTTTTGGTGGTGGAGGAGGAGGTTTTGCACCAGGCATTGTCGGTGGAGGTGGCGGCGGCTCGAGCTTTGTGAATGCCGCAGCGTTTGAATGCAAGTCGGTTTGTGTCGTCGCGGGTGGGGCGGTTGAGCCCGGCGGCATGGACAGAAGGCCGCCGCGTAGTGCACGCACGGTGTACTGGGACCTCGTAGACGGCGTCGTAGGAGAAGGCGGGACGGGCGACTGCGACCGCGTGGCGCGTGGCAACCACGGTGGCGTACGGATCGCCAGGCCGGGTTTTTTCAAGGATATGCACCACCATGGGTGAAAACAATGAAGGATCATCAACCTGACCCCCATCAATCAAACGTCCACGAGTCGCTAATTGATTGATGGGAAGCATGATACAGTATCGATTTCGACGGGGTTGTGCCCTGAGAAGTTAAAAAAAAATGCAAGCGCCGCGTTGGCCGACGCACTCGAAGCGTCATGTTCCGGCATCTCGTGGTAAGTGGCTATCGAAGAAGAGCTTCCGCTGGTCGCCATTTGCAGAGCCGGATATGGTGGTCAGACACGCGCGATGCCGACGGCGCCGGTACGATCGGGTATCACAACAGTACCGGTGTGGTTAGCTGCTGCCAAAGGATGTTGAGGGAGAGTAGGTGCACTTTCTGGTTGCCATGGCGCAGCGAGATGGAACTGCGTGATGGAGCCGGAAAGCGCAAGACATGACTGAAGCAAAGATACGCGGTGGCTGTGCGAACAGTCGAGCTGATCACCGGATGATAGAGAGATCCATACTACAGTACGCAGCATAGCACAGATGTCTTTACCGGGGCATTGGGTGTCTGGGCGGGAGGACGATGGAGAGGAGAGACCAAACAGATCCGATCCATATCTACCACACGTCACAGAAATATCATTTTAAAAATACGGTAGCTTATGTTGCTTCTGTATCAGATCTAGGTTAAAACTGGGTTTGGTCCGGTGTTGTGACTTTGAAAAAATAGTCGGGTTGCAAAATTGCGACCCTGAAACGTATTCGGAAGAAGCGAGGACGGCGAAACAGCCGGTTGTGTCAGCCAATGGGAATCCAGAAAACACAAAAACACAAAATGTGCTCTCAGAAACGCGCCGCTTGCGTCACGCTGACTCTGGAAGTCCAGTCTGGACGGGGGTAAGCTGTCCCATCAATTGCGGTCGGAGTTGGTGGTTTACTCCCCAGCACAGAACCCATTCGCCAACTTCCTCTCTCTGGACCAGATCCGGCACCCCACATAACTGCCGGATTCCATCCAGAGGAAAGCGTTCAGAACATTGTGCATCCAGAGAAGACCGTCCCATTAACCCATGGTGAAGAAGCAAGTGAACGCCGACGCCCCGGCGGCGTCGACGATGACGACCACGCGTGAGGACGCCCCCCAGCCCTCCGAGGCCTCCAAGGCTCCCCCTGCGTCCCCGCGCAAGAAGAGCGCGT
>JAADXL010000556.1:0-22499 GCA_023337755.1 Pythium aristosporum | reverse complement strand
TGTCATATCGCGCGGTCGGACCATGGTCGCGAGATACGGCGGCCTTGCCGACCACTTGACTCCTGTGTACGTGTACGGGTCGTCTTCTGTGGGGACTGTAATATCGCACAGCGTCTTGTGGTCGATGAACTCGTCCCGGATGGTGATCGACCGGATCATCATGGACTTCTCCGTCGGCGTGGCACCGCCGTACAGGGCGTCTTCGATCGTGCCAACGGAAGAGCCGACACCCCGCAGCTTGGACTGCGGCAGCCACACAGCCGACTGGTGGATCTCGCTCATTCGGTTGTACGAACCCGTGCATGGGTACGCCGTCGTGTGGTGCTTCTCGCGTGACGCATAGATCTTGAAGTGCTCCTTCTTCTTGATCAGTTTCCAGTCGCGGGTATCAAACGCTGGCGTGTGGGGCGATCGCGCCAAGTACTCTTCGTACATGGCAATCGTTTCGTCGCGCACGCAATGCGCAACCTCCGTGTACTCGTCGCACTGCGCTTGAGTGAGCCGGAGCGGCAGCCGCGCGGCGAGTTGCGTAGGGAACATACTATACGTTATCAGCAGGTGGAAGGTCTTTGACAGTCACTTAGGACTCAGTGGGGGGACCGCAAATTGTGGACTTAGGGGAGCTTTGTCTGCGAGAGACCGAGCGGTTTGGTTTCATGTATAGTACCGGTGTAAATTTTAGTGTGATTCCAGTGAATTTTGACAACTCGATTTCAGGTCTCACCTCACTTTCGTCCAATCATCGGACCCTGGGTCCCTGCAGTCTACGGCCACTCCCTCACGGTGGTCGCACGACAGTTCTCACGTACCGACACTTTCCACAGCGTGTCCAACCAGTCTTTATGTCAGCACATCACAAAACGAACGCTAGCCTTCGACTCGGATGTTCTCTCGGCGTTCCCAGGCTACAGTTCAGTATCATGTAGACGGGGCCGCATCATCCACCACCTATGCACTTCCGAGTCGAAAGAAGACAGTCATTCATGACTGTCTTCCTTTGATTATAATACGGAGAATGGTCGGAATTTGCGATCAACGTCCGGATTATGACTGTCTTCATTCAGCATGCAGTTGCAGCCAGAACGTTGTTGTCTTGCTGACCACGATATGTTTTGTGCATGTGTGGGGACCTTCCGGTGTCCGTGAGTCAGCGAATCCAAGATACACCTGGTCATATAGTAACTCACTGTAAAACGTACTTGGGAGATTCCAGATTATCCATGTCACGGTGAAAAGCAGCAGCACGAGACACGCGCTAGACAACACTTGCAGACTGCCGTCGGTCCACGTTTGAACTTGATTTTGTGCGTTCTCTAGAAAATTCGAACATTCGACAAAGTCTCAAGCAATCGGATTTTGATGGCACTGTACAGTATGCTCCCAGAAAGTGCGAAGAAGGAACTGAATTTTTTGGTAGAAAGGTGCAACTGTTGATTCCGATTCCCGTGAGTTTCAGAATGCGAGGGCCACGCACGAGAGAGCATGGCTGTGCATCACAGCAGTAGCGGAACCCCGGATACAGTACCCGTACCAGAGTGTCTGCACAGGGCCCTGAATCGGATATCGGAGTCTGATGGTTGTGACCGCTTCAGAGGAGAGACGATCCTGTATCCCGCCAGCTCAGCTTGGAGGTCTTTGTCGAGGACACGGTAGCGTCGGGTACCGGTAACATCCATCACGGGGTCGATTCTCAACTTCTCCGGGGGCACTTCTCAGTGATGATGAGCATAGTTTTGGCGAAGGAACACCGCCTTGACTTCTTCTCTCGTTCCACCACCACCTACAGTGGCCAAACGCCGTCCACAAAGAAGCACTTCGGTCACATCCTGCGGTGCAACACAATGGTCCTTTTATGCACTATCATCCAGAGGCCATTATTTGGATTAATTGTCGGGTTCCCTCCTCCATTTCCTCCTCTATCGTCCGACACACTCGGGCTCTTCTGACCGTGCAAGCGATTCGCGCTGTACTGTAGTTGTAGATCCGTGATGCAACATTTCGAGGGTCCACTATTAAAGTTAGTTTGATGAACGGCAGGATGTTGCACTGAAGCACTTGATGAACAATGAGCTGAATTTCGTCCAATCCTCTTCGAGTATCTTGCTTTGTTGCAAAAACGGTCCAACTGTCCATCATCGAAACCACCTAATACAGTATGTAGTACTTTTCATGCACACTCTAACAGTATTATTAATAGGCGAATACTCTACTGTGCATGAAAAAGTACGTAGGCGAAGGGATATGTACTGTAATACTGTATCTGAGTGAGTCAGATACCGTACAATCCTGCACTGTCGGAGCTGTTGTATCTTGGCTACACTTCACGACTGCACAGTGTACGTGCAGTATGAGTCTCTCCTCCTGTGTTCAGTTCAGTGTACGCAGAGTACCGATCAGAAACACGCCACAAATTGCGGGGTGGTCAGCCGAGAGTTTCCGCTGGATCTCTCTCATGTCGTCACAGGCAGCTCGCATTACTTCTTATTCGTCCTAAAGCTCAGCACTCCCCCCCCACGGCTCGACCACAACGCGAGCCATGTTCCCCGCGGACGTCGCCGCGCGACTGCCGCTCCAGCTCACTCAAGAGCAGTGCGACGAGTACACACAAGTCGTTCATTGCGTCCGCGACAAAACGATTGCCATGTATGAAGAGTTCTTGGCGCGCGGTCCCGACGCGCCGCCATTCCCCGATTGCGACTGGAAACTGGTTAAGAAGAAAGAGCACTTCAAGATCTATGCGTCCCGCAAGAAGCACCACGCGACGGCGTACCCCAACGCCAATCGGGATCTGCATGTGAGTGAGATTCACCAGTCGGCCGACTGGCAGCCGCAGTGCTTCTTAGGCTGCGTGGGAACCTACGTTAGCACGATCGAAGACGCCATGTACGGCACCCTCACGCCGACCGACAAGGACATGATGATGCGGTCAATCGCGAATTCAGACGACTTCGTCGACCACAAGACGCTGTGTAGCATCACGGCGCCCACTGAAGATAACCCGTACACGTACACGGGGCTTGCGTGGTCGGCGAGGCCACCGTTCCTCGCCTCGATGGTCAAACCGCGCGATATGACGTACGTCCAGGCCGGGGGCTTTTGCACCATCAACAACAAGGGCAAAGAAGAACGCATCGGCTACCACACGTGCCACTCGATGGAAAACATTCCGGGCGTCCCGGAATTCACCGACCACAACTTTCGGCGATGTCGCTTCTCCTTCTCGGTTCTCATGCGCCCCACGAGTGCCACGACCATTGACGTGTTTGCGACAATCGCATCGGACGCCGGCGGCGATCTGCCGCGCAACCTCACGACGCGGCTGTCGGCCAACTCGTTCTTGGTCATCCACAAGGCCATTGGCCATGCGCTCAAGAAGAAGCTCGTGTGGCTGCGTGCCGCTCAGTCCTACGCGATCATGAGGGGATCCGACTCGATGTCGTCGTTTGCGCGGCCGCGGCGCGACTCGTTCATGGGGACCTCGGTCGCCGTGTGTCCACAGTGCTCGCGGGAACTGTTCGTGCTACAGCCACTGACGCTGTGCCACGTGTGTGAGGCGAGCGTGTGTTCTCGTTGCATGACGACGCAGAAGCTCGTACTCGGGAAAACCAAGGCCGATCTCGCGCAGGTCAACGTACCGACGTGTAAGGGCTGCATCATGGTCGCAGCCAAGTTGCATGTCCGCAATCTCGCCATCCACGAGTTTGTGCGGCCATTTGATTTCGACTTTCTCGAGAGCCGCCAATCGGCACAGACCATTTCGACAGAGGTGTCGAGGGGCTTCAGCTTTTTCGGCCTACGCAACTCGACCGCGTACTCGATCAGCGATACGGAGCGTTCCAGCCATAGGACGAGCGAGAGCAGCCACTCTTCAATGCCTGAGTCGGTCTCGGACGATCGGGACCGGCTCTGTGCGCAAATCTACAACCTTCGGCTCCAAGCCGAACTCACGTACGCCGCAACCAAACAACAATGGCACGTCGCCCAGCAGCACGAGGTTCGTCGGTTGTAGCGCCCATATTTGCGTACGTGTACTATATCTAATATCAAAAGTGTTGGAACTCATTAACCGCGGACAGAGCGTAATGTTGAGGCATGCAAATCGGGAACAAATGCAGGACGGCATCGGCAGATTTGCTTCGGTGAATTTCGGTTAAAAGACATCGGCGTCTATCTTCAGCATGCAGTCGACGTGGCTGTCTATGCCCGAGTCTGTCGAGAGGTGAGCAACAAGACCACGCTGCCCAGCAGCAGGAACAAAATTGGGCGTCCAGCTTGGTGTGCTGAGACCAGCACAGAAAGACAATGTGATATCGTGATAGAGCAGTGTTGAACCTCTGCTGGAGCACTTCGTACCATTACCTGAGACACAGGTACCGACAGGTAACCCGACCACGCATGTGACTTGCTTGTGCATGTGTAAAAGTGTGGTTATCACAGGCCCATGTCTTCGGCCTGCTTGAGCGCACGCTGTGTCTCGACGGCCTCGCGCGCCATGAGCGAGCAGAACGCACCAAAGTCGAGCGCCGACAACACGACGCGCAGATTGAGCAGCGCATTCTCGCTGTCGCCGGTGTCGTCGTGTTCGCCGCCATGTTCTCGTTCTCTTTCTCGCTCGACAAGACGCCGACAGTGTGTGTAGAAAACGTCGCTTGTCATCTAAAGCAAATCCATACAAGAGCCGCAGTCCACCACCAGTGAGTCTTGGTGGATGTTGCTTGCAGGTGGAGAAGACACTACAAACTTGTTCGTCGTCGAGAAAGTCTTGCATCATTGTCTCAATAAGGCGCTCGTACTGTAGAAAGAGGTCATGGATCGTGTGGGTCTTCTCGTCGTCCTCGTCTACTTGAAATCCGTGGAACACGTCCACGTGCTTGCGGCAGAACTGCGTGTAGCTGCGCTTGACGTCCTCTAACGTCCCGTCGCCAATTGCAACCTGAGACGAGGGTTCTGTTCACCAGCGAGGGATCCAAAGCGTACCTTGATCACAGAACGCCAGGAGCCGGGAGATTACCGGATCCGAGCAAGCGAGACCTACGGCGGTCGCGTCTCCGTCCATATCCATTGGCTTGCTAATCTGCAGCCTGATGGTGGCCGCTTCCGTTTCAGTTTGGATGACGTAAATATAGCTGACCATGGTCTGCGGGACGGGCTCATCATAATCTTGCTCGTTCCGCACTAAATCCAGTCTCATATCCATAGATACGATAATGATACTCATAATGATCTCATTGAGAAATGGATACACGACCTTCACTCACTCAGCTTATGAGCATCTGTCAATCAGCATAGCTCACTCAATATTTCACACGTCGCATAGAAAGCAGCTCAGGAAATGCAGGTCTGTCAGGTGGTGATCCGTTCATCTCGCCATTCTCAAACTTACGAGCCAACGTCTTCACCACTTCAGCTTCTTCACCTACCGCTGTAAGTCATGAGCCCTCGCAGCGAGTCTTCTTCTTCTGCTGCGACGGCACAGAGTAAGCGTCGCTGGAACGAGCGCGACTGGGACGTCGTTTTCCCGGCTCAGAGCTACATTGCCGTATACGCCGACGCGTCGGCCACGGTCTCACCCCAAACCAACGGCACACCAGTGCCAGAGACCTCCAAGAAACCCTCCAAGAAGCGCAAGACACAATCGCGCAGGGCGACCAAGAAGAAAGACTTGCGTAGTGACGCAGTGACCGAACCCACGCCAGCAACAACGACAGAGACGACGAAGACGGCAACGATGGATCCTGTCTTGTTCTGGCTCGCACAGCTGCAGGATGACGTGACCGAGAACATGCTCGACACGGACGCAGTTGTGCGCGTAACGTGGCTTAACCGCGTTCCGGGTGAGCACGAGCAACAATACGAGTTTGCGTACGACGACCATATCGACGTGCAGACGATTCTGTGCCATCTGTACGTCACCGAGCTTCGTCGTTGTGGACCATTGGAGCTGACGGCCAAATCGGCCGCGCGTGTGGAGAAGAGTTTGCGGCGCACGCGCGGAGAGATAACCCCAGAAGAAGACGCCGAAGCGTCCGAGGGCGAATCCGCACCATTTGTGTCGAAGCACTGGACGCACCGGGACGTGAATGACGATGACGGCGACGAAGGAACGAAGCGAACGCAGAAACGGCGGGTCAGCCGTGGCCGCGGTGGTGCTGGTACTCGACGTGTGCTCCGCGCGAACGTGCCCAAGAAAATGAGCAAGTGTATTGCGGCGATGCATATCCCACCGCACTATGCTCACATCAACGAGGCCGCGTATGAAGACCGCGAGTTGCTTGGGACGCATGAGTTTGATGCGTGCAGCGGAGACTTGCTTTCGTCCAACCGCGAGGCCATGCGCGCCGTCCGAACACAAAACTACGAGCTTTTGAAGGCGCTCATCGAGGACCCGCCGACGCGCCAGCAGCTGTACTCGTTCCACGCGTTTCAGAGCCCCGACGTAAAGGTGACGGCGCTGCACTACGCGATTCAAGCCGACGATGTCAAGGCCGTGACGATGATGCAGCAAGCCCACAATATCGCTGCCTCGGCGATGGCGAGAACCCCGAAAGTGTCACTGCCGTCCCACTCGACGGGCTCCCACACAAGCGCATACAGCGACTACAATCGCCGTGCGATTAATGCGAGCCGCGGTGGACGAGAAGGCAACAACGCGTTGCTCGAGGACTGCGGCGGCACGTGCAGCAGCACCGAGGCCGACGTGCTGTGGAGCCATCCGCAGTCGAGCATCAAGATGATGACGGTGCTGTACCCCGCTGGTGAGTGGGTCAACGACTATAACAACCCGCAGCACGTCGCTAATGTCGCTCGCGCTGGCAACTTCACGCTGGCGTCCAAGATGGTCGAGGTGTTGGACAAAAATGGCGGGTGGGGCTACAACGATCTCCACGTCGCCGCGCTCTCGACGACGGACCAGCCAGTGCCAACGTTTCGAAGTGTGTCGGTTTTCAAAAAAGCTCAGACCACCAAGATTACGCCGCTCCACTTTGCGGCCATTAACCCCAACGTCAAGTACCTCGTGGCGCTGTGGGAAAATGGCGGCAGCGAGCAGAGCAGCATTTGCGATGACGCGCAATTTGAGCCGATCCACTACGCTGCAGCGAACGTGTCTCCGTGTGCCGTGCGGTTCTTGCTGGCACAAAAGGCGAACTTGTTGGCGAGAACCAAGGCCAAGCACACGCCGCTCATACGCGCCCTCATCACACGGAGAGAAGCGACCGCGATCGCGATGCTGGAGCACGTCGCCTCGGAGCCTAGCGAGTTTGCGAACCAGGTCCTGATAAGCCGTGGTCCCGAGTCGTATCAGCTGCTCCACTATGCTGCCGAGAACAACTGCACCACTGTGCTCAAACACTTGTTGACTCTGGGGGCGGATGTTAACGCGCTCGCGGCGGGGCAAACCACGGCGCTCTCGCTTGCTGCTCGTCTCGGCCACTTCGAGTGTGTCGAGATGTTGCTCGAGCATGGCGCAAAGATTGATCGTGCCGACAAGCTCAAGAAGACGCCGCTTCTTCTGGCCGTCAAAAACGGCCACACGCGGCTCGCCGCGTTCCTCATCAACAAAGGCGCTAATGTAAACGCGTACGACTCGTCGGAAAACAGTGTCGTCCACTACGCCGCGAGCTATGGCTGGATGTCGTGTCTCCAGTTGCTGAGCGACGCGGGCGCCGACCTGTGGAGCCGCAACTCGTGGGGATTCGTGCCGCTCATCTGCGCCATGCTCAAGCAGCGCACCGTGTGCGCCGACTTCATTCTCAAGCGCGACAACGAGCAGCGGTTCTTGGATTTTCGCGACCGCTCGGGACGAACCATGCTGTTCCTGCAGTGCCAGCACTCGACTGATGTGGCACAGATCGTATACTTGCTGGAGAAAGGGCTCGACCCGAATATTGGAGACTGTGACGACGAGCGACCGCTCGACGTCTTGATTGGTCGCGCGGCCTCTGCTCGAAAGGAAGACGATGCCTCGTTCTTCGTCGACGCGATCCGAGCGTTGGTAGCACACGGCGCAATGGTTAACTACTCGAGCGTGAATGAAGACGGCACGACACACTACCCGAGGCAGCCCCTGCAAATCGCGATTCAAAACAACTCGCGCGACATCTTCGACTTTTTGCTGTGTGACGGTGGAGCGGATGCGTCCATTATCGAAACGTATGGCACAGATGCCTGGCTGACGAGTGCGTCCCTCGGCTCGCAGGGGTCGTATTACTTGGAGAAGCTGCTCGAGAAATACCCCACGCCACGTGCGATGCCACTGGCCACGCATGGTGGCAACATCTTCCACTTGATTGCAGCAAACGCACCGTCAAAACTGATCTCTGCCGGCCTGGTTGAGCGACTGATGTCGTATTGCCTAAACGCTGCGGAGCTCATGCATCAAAAGAACGGGGCAGGGGTGACGCCGCTGATGGCGCTGTACGAAGCGCATCAATCGCCAGCCCGCAGATGCGCTGGTGGTGACAGCGACGTCGTCCAGCGAACGCAGGCGTTTTGCCAAATTGCTCGTCTCTTCGCTGACCAGGTCACCGATGTGGAGGCCCTGAAGAAGTATACCACGATTCGAAAGACAATCGATACTGAGTCACAATCGACGGATCCGGACAACATGGTCACAGTCAATGTTCTTGAGTCCACGATTTTCCACTCCGCGACTCGCACGTCCTCCGCGTCCGCGTTCGGGTCGACCGCGTTCGGGTCGACCTCGATCTCCTTTGGGTCATCCTTTGGGTCGCGATCCACAACCGCTCCATCAACATCTCAGGCACAGTTCATTCCGGCGTGGCAAAGTGTGAATCTCGTCAAGTTGTTGTTGGACTCTTGCCCGGTTTCCAAGACCATTGTCAACGTGGCCGCGCGTCACGACCACCAGACACCACTTCAAATGTCCGTGGAGAGCAACGACGCCACGTCTGCTCGGTTCCTCCTCAGTGCTGGCGCGGACCCAGATTGCTCGTCGCTTCGATGCGACTTATGCCACGTTGAGAAGGACACACAGTGCGCCGACTGTGCATCCCGAGGCTTGGTCGATACTGCCCTCATCCGAGCAGTGCGCCTCCAGCAAATTTGGATGATGATGTTGCTGCTCGAGTCGGGTGCATCGCCAGACTGCTTCGCATCCACTTCGTTGGATACACCGTTACACACAGCGATGACAGCAGGCAAGGTCGATCACGTGCGACTGCTTCTGGCTCACGGCGTGTCCATGGTCAAGCTCAATGCTGCAAAGCGAACGCCTCTCGCGGCTGCCATTGCGGCCGGCTTGTCCGTCAAGAAGACGAAGCCGCATGAAGGAGAGATCACGTTCACCACAGCGTCCCTTGGTCTGAATTTCAAGCCACCGTCCTTTGCAGTGCTGCAAAGCAGTGTCACTGCCCCCACGAGCATGTTTGGATCAGCGCCAGCGTCCTCCGGTAGCGATCCTAAGTCGCGTACAGACGGCACAGTGATCGAGGTGGCGCTTGCCTGCGTGGAGGCCACACCCGCGATCTTAGCAGCAGATGAATATGGCCGCACGGCGCTCCACCACGCAGCAGGCAAGCGGGATCTGCCTCTCTTGCGTGCACTCTTGCAGCGTGTGGGTTCCAGAACGGAAGACAAGGCCGCGTATGTGAACCAACCTGACACATTCGGACGCACGGCACTTCACTTTGCAATCAACAATGTGTCCATGAAGCCCAACGCGGCATTTGATGTCGAGCGATTCCTCTTCCTCTCAGGGGCGAGCTCATCGGCTGTCGACAACTTTGGGTTATCGCCACTCCACTTTGCGTTGCGCAAGATTGACTTGGACTGGCATCTGAGGTATGATGCGAAGGTGGGGCCCGACGTCGTCAGAGAACAAAAGGCGAGGCGCGCGTATGAGACCGAGAAAGCGGCAGCATTTAAGAGCCACTTGAACGGCACAGCCAGCACTGCCGTAGACCGTGTTGAGACAATCTCGAACCTGATCGCGGCGGGATGTGAACCGCTCGCAATGGACGGGCTGGGTCGATCGGCGCTGCACTTGGCCGCAAGCGCTGGAGCCTTTGTCTGTGTGTCCACGCTGCTGTCCGCGTGCCCACACGCTCACCGCGAGAAGTTTCTCGAGCAGCAGGACGTTGACGGCTTCTCACCACTCGGTCGAGCCTTCAAGTACGCACGGGAGACAACCATCACAACGCTGATCCAGAGTGGAGCACGAGTGTCGGGCACAGTCACGATCGACGGACAGGCGCGAAGCTACTTCAGCGTCGCGGTCGAGAAGTCCATGTCGGGGATATGTCACATGCTGCTGAATGCCGGGTTCTCTCGACGCCAAGCGGTCGAAGATGCCGTGTGCGGGAACCAACTCGAACTGGCGAAGAACCTAATGGTCGGCCTCGAGATCTCCAACGATCGCGGGCTTCTTATTGCGAGCAACGAACGTGGAGAGACGCTGCTGCATTGCCTTGCCAAGTCGATTGGCAGCACGTTCAGCGACCTCGCAACCGAACTCGCGTGGACACTGGTGGACGGCGGTATCGATGTGACTGCGCAAGACCACGACGGCTACACGGCTCTCCATCATGCGTCGGTCACGAAGAATACACGCCTCATGGACTTTCTCTTTCACCACGGGTGTGACGTGAACACTCGGAACAAAGCTGGTGACACTGCATTCATGCATGCGCTCGCAAAGCAGCGCGGAGTCGACCGCGTCGCGACCGTCCAGTACATGCTCTTGCACGAGGCGCTCGATCTGCGCGCGTGCGACAGTGACGGCTTTGATGGCCTAGCTCTGTTCATCAAGTACTTTCTCTACGAGTTTGAGAATGACGAGGCGCTGCACTTGTGGTTTGAGCTCGCGCTTGAACGCCATGGCGACGTAAATACAATGTACTCGACGATGACGACGGCCACGGACGATCTGCTCGTGAACGCGAAGCTCGGCAAAAGTTCGACAGCGGTCGCACCGCTCCTTGTCTGGGTGACCTACGCGAAATCGGTCGCAACGCGATGTCAGCTCCTTCGCGCGTTGTTGCAGCATGGTGCATCGCCCACTGCCACGGACTCGAACGGGAACTCGGCTCTCCACCACCTTGTGGCCCAGAATCTGTGCACGGAGGCCTCGCTCTTCCTGCAAGGAAGCGCAGTAAGTAGTGGGGCCGTTCGCGCACTCTTGGACAGGGCAAACCACGGCGGACAGACAGCACTTCATCTCGCTGTCGAGCCACTCGCGTACGGATCGTACGAGACCGTTCAGATGATCGAGTTGCTCGTCAAGAATGGCGCGTCCCTGGACGCCAAAGATGCAAATGGCGCGACGCCGCTCGACTATGCCACGCGTCAAGCGTCTCGATTCGTGTTCCGCTTCTTGAAGAACCGCTTCCCGGCGCTTGTGCGCGTGAGCGAAGAAGCCGCGTTTGATGATGCCATGGATGTGAACCACTGGAGAGACGCACCCGACTTTGGAGCGGACGCGGACATGTACTTGAACGCGTGCGAAGCCAGCGGAAAGATTGTCAAGACCCGTGTGGCCCCACAAGTCAACCACAACTGCGACGTCGGGACCGTGAACTCTGTGTTTGGCTTGCTCGACGCCGCCGGCAACGTGGTTGAGGGCGAAGAGTACGACGCGCTGCTCACAAAAGTCGACGTCAAGCACGGCAAGCACGGTATCAACGTGTTCTACCGTACGCACGTTGTGCACGACGAGCTGCAGAATCTCTACGTCGTGTTCACCAACTGGGGGCGCGTTGGCGAAGACGGCAAGTTCCAGAATACACCGTTCCATGCCGCGGCCGAAGCCGTCGCCGAGTTCCGCAAGATCTTCAAATCCAAGACGGGCAACGCGTGGGAAGACCGCCGCGACTTCGTCAAGCGCGCGGGCAAATACAATCTCGTGCAGCGTGTCGACTATGAGACCGAGATCGAGTGGGACGTGACACGGTCCTTCACCGAGCACATGCAGCATTTGAAGGCCAAGAAGCTGGACGGCCTCACCGCGTTTGCTCCTCTTGTTCGCGAGGACATGAACGACAGCAAGGTCGTGACGGCGCTTTTGGCGATCACGGACGTGCGCCACTTGCAACTCGCGGCGAGAGACTGCGAGTACTACGACGACCTCCCGCTTGCGCGCGACCACGAGCTGCGCAAGGCGATGACCATGCTGAGCGAGATCCGCGCTGTCGTGACGAAGCAAGCCGACGTCAAGAACGAGATGAACGTCGTGAGCAGCAACTTGGCGGCGGACGACGCAAGCGCGCGACTGGCAGAACTGTCGGACAACTACGCGGCGCTCATGGAGGATCTCAGTGAGCGCAGCAGTCGGTACTATGAGGTTGTACCTCGCAATGAAGACCGTCGCGGCTCGGCCATCGGTGCGTTCGAGAGTATCGCATCCGTCGACAAGGAGTTGTATCGACTCAAGCGGCTACTGGACATCACGCACACGTACAAGATGCTGCTCGGCGCCAAGCTTCACCAGAAGCAGATCCACCCGATGGAGTACCTGCTTGACTCACTGCAGATCCGCATGGCGCGGCTGCCCACTGAGAGCAACGAGCACCGCATGCTGGTAAAGTATTTTTCGAACGGCATCCGGCCGAGGGACCGACTGCGGTACCGGATCTCAAACATTTTCGAAGTCACGCGGAGGGGTGAAGCCGAGCGATTGCAGGCTTGCTTGCAGTCGGACGCAGTGCTGTCGAAGCACCACACGACGCTCCTGTGGCACGGCACGAACCGCACGAACTTGATGGGGATCTTGTCCGAGGGGCTTCGCATCGCTCCGCCAGAAGCTTCGCACAACGGCTACGCTTATGGCAAGGGCATCTACTTTTCAGACGTCGCCGCCAAGAGCTTGCACTATTGCCACTCCCCGTACGCGATCGATCTAGACGTCGAAGCGGTTCAGGGCAAGACCAAGACCAAGACCCGGCATGTGCACTACATGTTGCTTTGTGAAGTCGCGCTTGGAGATCAACGGCCAGTGCGGTCTTCGTCCATGTACAATCGCGAGGCTCTCGCCAACGATAGGTTCCACAGCGTCCGCGCGGTCGGTCAGCACGCGCCGAACCCAACTGAGTCGCTCGTCTCGCCATTGACCGGTGCCAAAGTACCGCTAGGTCACGTCGGTCGCCTTGGCAGAGACTTTGAGCGCGCTTCGGCCTGGGCGGTGCGCACTGTCGCGTCCTCGAACAATGCCACGTGCTCGTTCCAGTCGTTTCAGCTCGAAGCAGAGACATACTTGGACCGAAGTCTGGCCAGTCGCTCCTCGTGGAAAGTGGGGGACGTCATCCCGATCACGAAGTCGACAACAAAAGCACTGTTTGTGCGTACAACTTGGAACAGCCACAGACTTGAGGATATGCAGGTCGAGATTCGTGTCACGGAGATCAACCAGGTGCCAGGGACGTGGGATATTGGAGTCGATTTTGTCGTGACCCCATTGCCGCGGAACGAGCCGAACGACACTGCGTCGAGCAGTGCCGCCAATGGCACACAGCCGGCAATCGTGGTCGGCAAAGCGCGCCGCTACCAAAATGTCAACTTCGCGAAGCTTCCCAAGCTCGACAAAGACTTCTCGATGCCAGAGCTCTCGACTGGTGGCCAGTATAACGAGCACATCGTGTACGCGACAGAGCAAGCTCGCGTTCGATACCTCGTCGAGGTGGAACTTGCATAATAGATATTCGTCTGCGTAGAATGAGCAGGAGTTTTCATAGGTACAATAATTGCACATCAAGAGAGACACCTTCAGTATCACCCACCGTGGAATGATCCTCAGGAACGAAGCGCACCATACAATTACCCTCGTCTCCAGATATGGAGTACTCTGGTTAGCTCGCGGTTGCCTTGCTCCTCCTTGGAGAAGTTGACTCGCCACCGAGGCCGAGACTGGACGTTGACGTCGAAACTGTCGAGTTTAGAACGAGCCGGGCCATGCTTGCTCTTGCCTCGTTAGCGCTTCGGACCTGCTTGAGGTTTCTCGTTCACTAATGCTCGCGCACAGCAAACCGAATATTTCGCTCCACCATCGATCACCTGAGGTACATGACGCACCATTCCATCACACGAGAGCGTAATTGCCTGCCGCGCACGGCATCATGTCGCTCCTTCCTTCCTCCACCGTTCACGGATCGCACAGGGTAGATACGTGCGTGGATGCGTAGTCGCCAGGAACTCACCAGTTGGTGAGATCACAACCGCCTATGAAACTGACCCAGTCGACACGCTTGGTGGTCGGCACGTCCAGGCGCATATGCTGCATCGACCAACGATGAGACCAGTCGCCGCACGGCCTGTGACGATTGGAATCCGTGAGCCGGTGCGTGTGGTTGTGGAAGCTCCACGCCGAAGATGTGTAATAACTCAGGTCTTCACGCGACAGCGAGTGAACTTGAGTTGTTGTGCAAAATCGCGCGGACTAGCCGACTTGCAGTTCCAACGAACAATATCTGCAAGATTCCCGCCAACGATGTTTCCGTTACACAGCCTTCCCTTCTCCGACGTGGTGTTCTTACGTCTTCTTTATCGTCTTGGTAAACTTTTCAAGAAGTTGACCTGCGCGGCTCACCACCGACGGGGGGCAGCCGGCCAAGGCCGCTGTGTGGATGCCGTACGAATTTGCAGCCAAACCTTCCACCACGCAATGAGTAAACACCAATTGAGCGATACTTGCAGGTGTTTCTTCCGATCCCTTGAGTCGTTCAAGTACTTCCATCCTATGGAATTGAAGTTCCTTTTGGTATTTCATGCCGAGGAGGTCACCAAGCACTGTAAAGTGTGTCGCGAACAGAAGTCGAACTTGCTTCTGACACAGTGCCTCCAAGACTGCCCCAGCAATGGCAATCCCGTCGTCGACTGCTGTCCCTCGCCCCACTTCGTCCATCAGCACAAACGACCTTGAAGTCGCCTGTGTCAGGATCGTCGCGGTCTCTTGCATCTCCACCATGAACGTGCTTCTATCTGAGGCTAGGTCATCGGCAGACCCAACTCTGCAAAACAGCTTGTCGACAACACCGACACGAGCAAATCGAGCTGGTACGTAGCTGCCAATCTGCGCCAAAATGACAATCTGAGCGTTCTGGCGAAGAAACGTGGATTTACCACCCATGTTTGGTCCGGTAAGAAGCCAGCATGCCCCATGTTGACGACCAACCGAGCAGCCACTTGATGGAGTCAGGTGAAGGCTGTTGGGAACGAACGCGCGATTCCCACTTTTTGAGTTCTTCCCTTGCATGTGTGCTGCTTCCACGACTGCGTGTCGACCCTCTTCGATGTGGAGTTCCGTGGTCATATCAACGATTGGATGCGAGAAGTTTCGGTCCAGCGCAACTTGCGCATGCGAACAAACCACGTCAAGGAGCGCAATTGCCTTGGCCAACTGCTGGAGAGCATCCCTGTTGGCGAGCACAGCGTCACGCAACGACTCGAAGATTTCGTTCTCGATGCGTATCACTTCAAATGCCGCCTCCGCCACCTCCCGGTTGAGATCCTTGAGTTCCTTTGTTCGATATCGAGCGGAGTTCTTCAATGATTGAACCATGTCGAGCCCCTCCAGATCGCTGGGTTCCTGCAATGTGTTGGATGCTTGCACCAGCTTCAGACTTTCCGTGTGAGGAATATCGACGAAATATCCCTTCTCTGGGAGATAGCCAACCTTGAGCTTGGTAGAGCCAACAAGTTGTCGATATTTTTGCTGAAGAGTTTCCTTGAGAGACGTTTGTGGATCCACATTCGCGATCGCACGCCATCGATCGAGCTCTGCATTGTATCCAATCTTGACAAACCCGGCCTTCGTGTTGAGTGCGGCCCTATCATCCGATAGCGCAGATGAAATCCTGATGGCAACATCATTGATACTCGCATGTTGCTCGGTGTGCGACAGAGCGAGGTCGGATGAAATTCCTTGGAGCATTGACGGGAAGATGGTTTCGTCTTGAGGCTCTTCAATATCTTCGTCTCGCACAAGACGAGCGAGGTGCTGGGCCTCTAGGATGGTCACTGCGATTGCACGAAGATCTTTTGGGGTTCCAACGCCAGCATGTAGGCGCTGGATGCTTCTCTCAACATCGAAGACTTGACCGAGTTGACGGCGGACGAGCTTCAGCGACATTTCATGCTTGTAGAAATGCGTAACACTATCCAGACGATTCTTGATGAGCTGGATGTTCGTCAGCGGAGATGCGAGATGAGCCTTAACAGCGAGCATTCCGATACGGTAATAGGTCAGTTCAGGATCCGAGCTCCCCATGAGACTTCGTGCTTACCATAAGTAGGCGAGATCCGGCCGGAGTGACCGTCTCATCGATGCAATGAAGCAAACTCGATTGTTTCGTGCCGGACAATGACTTCGCAATCTCGAGTCCCTTCCATGCACTCGCGTCAATGATCATGTGATCCGAACTCTCCAGGTGCTGCGGCTCACGAACACTCGATCCCATCGATTGCGACAGCCGAGTGAACGCCACGTAGTCCACGATGGCAGCGGCAGCGCGCAGTTCGGATTCATGAACTTTGCTTTCCTGCACGGTCGCAGCAGACACCTTCACATGGCCCATGAAACTTTCCACCGGCCGGTAGGTTCTCATAGAGGAGCTGGGCAAAAAGTCGTCCAACTGCTTCACCCACGCATAGGTTTCGTCGTCTAAATGCACATCGTTCCATGCATCGGGAAGTAGAATCTCTTTCGGCGCGCAGCGCAGAAGCGTACTCGCAAGACCCTCGGTGGTAGAAGTGGTCGAGACAAACTCGCCCGTCGACACATCAGCCCATGCGATACCCCAAAAGCCACTTTTGGGAAGAGCATACACAGCTGCGAGGTAGTTGCTCTCGGCTGGACTCAACATTGCGTCTTCGACCAATGACCCGGGAGTGATGATGCGCACGACTTGGCGGTCGACCAGCGTCTTGTGTCCTCGCTGGCGGGCGCTCGATACACTCTACAGAGCAGTGAGTTGAATTGGATGGCCCAGCCGCCAGCGTCAGAGTCGGACAGAATGTTGTGTTCGCTCAGGCGACAAGAAACACACCTCCACTTGATTGCAAATAGCAACTTTGACGCCGTGATGCATCACCTGATAAAAGCGGTCCACACACATACGCATGGAGGAGATCAAACAAACCACAATCACGAGTGCGCAGCGAGAGAGAAGCAAGCATACTGTACCAGTTTCTCCACATACGAGTCCAGTGACGCCATCGGGAAACCGCACATATCTTCAAACGCACTGGTCTGCTTGGACTTTCGCGTCAAGGCCAAGCTTAGCATCTAAGATCCACAAACATCCACAAGCTGAGTCGAGCATGGTCCCAGCCGTGCCAGTGCGAGTAAAACTGGGGCCCTACCGCCGAGGCTCGGCGCGCGTCCTCGCCAAAGAACTCGTAGAAATCGCCGACTTGGAAAAGAAGCATGCAATCTGCAAGCATTCCGACACGTACATACCACAGTCGACTGGTCAACCAAGCAAGGGAGATATCAAGCGCTAGAGCCTGTCTAAACGCACCCGGATACTCTTTCTTGCGCGCCAAGTACTGCTGCACCATGGGCGTGATCTTCTCGGCGCTCGCCGTCGTGAGCGCTGCCCGCGCCACCCGCGCGTCTCCCACGAGCGCAGACGACTGTCGCGCCCACGTCCATCGCGCCACTCGTGCCGCCGTCGCCACACGCAGCATCGTCACTTGCCTTTCCTTCTTCCTCCAATCCGAGTTTCCCGCCCCAACTATATCGACAACACCTACTGAGATACGCAATATTATAATCGAGAAAATAAGTGAGGAATTGAATTCTTTTTTGCTTTTCTTATCTTGCATCCATCCAATTGCCCAAATGCTGTTTTCACCGATTCCATCTGGGCTGTGAGAAAGTATTTTGTCCAATCATCGTGTATTCAGGAGGTTTTCGTCCAATCATAATATGATACGCAGTGCTTTGACTGTGAATTGGCATTTTGGGATCGCTCAAAATCTCGCACTGAGCGATTCACCCCTCGGCGACGCACGCAACAAACGCCATCACAATGAGCAAGACCATCTACGTGTCGTCGCGCAAGAGCCAACTGGCCATGGTCCAGACGAATGAGGTCATTGGCATGCTGGAGGTGGGTGCGCGGGTCGCCCTTATTGTGGATTTGAACATGGACTGACGACAATGTTGATCGAGCAGAAACTATACCCCGGCGTCGAGTTCATTGTCGGCCAGCAGGACACGATCGGCGACCAGGTGCTTGACCGCCACCTCAGTGAGCTAGGCACGCAGACGGCGTCGGGACTGTTTACCAAGAGCCTCGAGGTGCGGCGTGTGGGGGCGAGTAACTGTACACCGCGACGGTCAGAAAGCTCATCATGGATGTGTCTTTGTAGGAGGACTTGCTGTCGGGCCGTGCGCGCTTCGCTGTGCACTCGCTCAAAGATATGCCAACGACTCTGCCGCCAGGACTTGTGCTCGCGGCGATTTGCAAGCGCGAGAGTCCAGAGGACGCGGCGATTATCCACCCCAAGCACAAGGCGAACGGCATCAAGTCGCTCAAAGAATTGCCCGAGGGAAGTGTCATTGGCACGAGCTCGCTGCGCCGTGAGGCGGCGCTGCGCGCGCAGTTCCCGACGTTCGATATCAAGACTATTCGCGGCAACATCCAAACGCGTCTCGCCAAGCTTGACGAGCACGACGACTACGACGCCATGATTGTCGCGGCGTGCGGCTTCCGTCGCGGCGGACTCGGCGAGCGCATTGACGAAGTACGATCCAATTGGAGCGAGTATCTGCTCCGCACATGAGGCTAATAATCTGTCTGTGTACTGTCCTATTGTAGCTGTTGCCATTGGACTCATTTGGCTACGGCGTCGGTCAGGGCAGCATCGGCATTGAGTGCCGGGCGGACGACACTGAGGTATAGTGGGTGACTTTCATCTCATATCCCTAATACCTGACCATCGCGGCTGATCAACGTATCCCTTGGTGTGCAGATCCTCGAGATGCTGTCCAAGATCGAGCACGAGACGTCGTCCCAGCTTTGCACGGCTGAACGCAGCCTGCTGTACCACATCGAAGGTGGATGCCAGGTACAGTTCAGCATGGTGAACCTCCCACTGTCCTCCGATCTCCCCACTCACGTTGTTGCTTGCAGATTGCGATGGCTGTCAACACGACGCTCGCTGATGACAAGCTCACGCTAACGGCGACCGTGTACTCGCGCGACGGCAAACGCTCCCTCGTTGGTGAGTACTTGTTATTCAAACGCGGGTTTCTCGTTCTGTTCTTTTCTAAACCATACAACGCTGCATTCAATGTAGACGTGATCACGGGGCCGCGTGCCGAAGCTGAGGGTCTCGGCGAGGCTCTCGCCGCGCGTTTCCTCGCGAACCCCGAGGCACGGGAGCTCCTGGGTAAGACCGGTGAGAAGCGTGCCCTCACGTACGGCGACGCCGAGGCGCCGGGCGATGCTGCCGCTGCGGCGGCGGCTGCTGCTGCGGCGGCTCAGTAGATGCATCAAGTAGTAGTTGTGCTGGATACATGAGCGTTGGAAGGGGCCTCCATCGTCCGCGTCCGCGTTGACGTCATAGAGAGCAGCATAGTCACACTTTGTCAAAGTTGGGCGTCATACACCCTTTAAAGTACGAATGCGCAAAGTAAGTACATTCTGTTTCGTACTTAGACGAACACTAACAGTAGATATCAATGGCGCTTGTTTCCAGTCATTTCTCGTGCTGTGTTCCATTGAATATTCCTGCGCGCGAAGCGACATTCCTTGCCGCTGCACCGGATTCTTCATTGTGCGCACCGCGTCCTGCGTGCATCTGACCGCCTATTCACCAGCGCTAACAAGTGGTCTACACATCCGCGCATCCGTTCGTGCAACTCCGAGCGTCTCGTTCGCTCTACTCGCTTCAAAATCTCCCGCGCACTTCACACGTCACATCGATCGCCATGCCGTCGTTGTCCTCGTCTTCTTCTGCGTCCGCCAGCGATACTGCACTGCCGCTTCCGCAACACCAGCAACAGCTCGCGCGCTGTCAGTCGAGCCGTCTCCTGCAGTGCTTCCGCGCGATCGGCATGATCGTCGACGAGCTGCCGATCGTGTTGTACGCCATGGGGAAGGAGAGCTTTGCGACCGCGTCGCTCGGCAAGTCGTTTGTCGTGTACAAGTGCGACAAGCTCACGCCCGTGCTCGTGTCGCCGCAGCTGCCCAAGAAGATCCTCGCGCTTGAAGTGCTCGCCAAGAAGCAGCTCACGTTCACGGCCTGCGGGCGCGACATTCTCGTGTGGAAACGCGTCAAGCACACGCACACGCTCACGGGCCACGCGGGCGAGCTCAAGCAGTTGCTCACGGTCGGCAACGTACTCTTCTCCATGGACGACGCGCGCACGATCCGCATCTGGGATCTCGAGTACGTGCACTGTAAAAATCCCCCTTCTAAGATGAACCACCTTCGCTGACTTATGTTGCTTTTGTTGCCAATAGCACAATGGAACTGCTGAACGAGCTGTCGTTTCCCCCCGAATTCACGCCGTCGGTCATGATGCACCCGGCGACGTACCTCAACAAGATCCTCGTTGGCTCGGAAGAGGGCGCGCTGCAGCTGTGGAACATTCGTTCGATGAAGTGCATCTACACGTTCAAGGGCTGGGCATCGGCCGTGACGTCGCTCACGCAGTCGCCCGCTGTCGACGTCGTTGGTGTCGGGCTCGCGAGCGGCCACGTCGTGCTTCACCACGTGCAGTTGGACAAGCGCGTGGTCGAGTTTGCGCAGGCACAGGGCCGAGTCACGGCGCTGTCGTTTCGTACCGACGCTGGTGCGCAGGCGCCATTCGTTGTCTCGGGCACGACCACGGGCGACATTGCCGTGTGGAACTTAGAGAGCAAGCGGCTCGAGTCGGTCATCGCCCACGCCCATGACGGCCCCATCACGTCCCTCGTGTTTCTCCAGAACGAGCCCATCTTGCTCTCGACGGGCACGGACAATGCTATCAAAATGTGGATCTTTGACCATCTCACGGGCGGAACGGCGCGGTTGCTCAAGTCGCGCGAAGGCCACCGCGCGCCGCCCACCCGGATTCGGTACTACGGCAGCAACACGCTCGCGACCATGGGCGACGGTACGACCTGCCAGATTCTGAGCGCCGGTCAGGACCGAGCGTTCCGCGTGTTCCACACGGCGCGCGAGCAGCAAAGCACCGAGCTGTCGCAAGGTCCGCTGCTCAAGAAGGCCAAGAAATTTGACGTGCGGGTGGATGAACTCAAGCTGCCGCCCATCACGCAGTTTGCCGCCATGGAGACGCGCGAGCGTGACTGGTCCAACGTCGTTACGTGCCACGAGAGCGAGCCGGCCGCGTATGTGTGGCGCTTTGAGCACCGCGCAATTGGCACCAAAGTGCTGCGGCAGTTTGACCCACGCGTGCGGGTCACGCCCGGCAGTGAAGACGATTTGCGGCGCCAGCAAACCGCCGCGACCTGCGTGGCGATTTCGACTTGCGGTCACTTTGCGTTAGTTGGTTCCGTTGGCGGTGCCGTGTTTCGGTACAATATGCAGTCGGGCGAGAAGCGCGGCTCGTACCCAGCTGCCGCGACGCCCACCCCACAAGTCATTCGCGCTCTCGTGCTGCCTGGTAGCCAAGTGGCTGCAGCCGGCGACTCTGGTGACCACAGCCTCGCGCACCGCCACGACGGCCCCGTGAGTGGCGTCGCAGTCGACGCGCTGAACGCACAGGTCGTGTCGGCGGGCATGGACGGCAAGCTCAAGTTTTGGGACTTCCGTAACCACGCGCTGCTGTACCAACTCGATGTGGGGTCGCCCATCTCGCAGATCGAGGTGCACCGCGACTCCAACTTGCTCGCAGTCGCAAGCGACGACCAGGTCCTTCGTGTCTTTGACGTGCAGACCCACAAGCTCGTTCGGCGCTTCCACGGCCACACGCACCGGCTCACGGATCTCCAGTTTTCGCGAGACGCGCGGTGGCTCTTTTCATCGTCGGCCGATGCGAGCTTGCGCGTATGGGACATGCCGACTGCCAAGTGTGTCGACTGGGTCAAGTTCCAGAAGCCTGTGACGGGGCTCGCGGTCTCACCGACTGGGGAGTTCCTCGCGACCACGCATGTGGGCCACGTGGGCATTTACCTCTGGGCGAACCGTGCATTCTTTAGTGACGTGTTTCTCGACTCGGAGCCGCAGGCGCCAGTGCTGCTTGACATGCCCATGGCGCTGAATGAAGTTGAGAACGAGGACGCGCTGGGCGTTGGCTCGGAACAGAACCCGCATGTGGTCATTGACCACACTGGCCCCGAGCCAAGCGAGAGTGGTGGCGACAAGACAGACACGGAAGGCGGCGCCGGCAGCGACGTGGAGCCGCTCGATGACGCGTTGATCACGCTGTCGACCGCGCCGCGCGCGTACTGGGAGTCGCTGTTCCACTTGGAGCTCATCAAGAAGCGCAACAAGCCGATTGAGCCGCCCAAGGCACCCGAGAAAGCGCCGTTCTTTTTGCAGACGATGCGCAAGAACGACGTGCAGCCCACGTTTGTGCCGATCGCGGATATGCA
>JAADXL010000555.1:0-22639 GCA_023337755.1 Pythium aristosporum | reverse complement strand
TGTAGTGGGTTGAGGACGAGCAAGACGTTGCCCACTCACCGAGCAGAGGGCTGGTGCTCCCTGCTGAGCTGGCAAGCTATAGGGTAAGTCTGGTCGGGGACGCTGTGGCGAGGACGTTCACTAGGCGTCCCCCCAGAGACAGTAGAGTGGGACTAGCATGAGATGTAAGTTCTACTCATTCTACAATCAGCTACAATACAAGCAAGGAGATCCTAGGAAGCCGCCAGCTTCCCTCGCAACTGTGTTGGTGATCCTTGGACCTACTACATACTCCTCACCAGCACAGACGCCACTCCGGTGCACAACGAGTCGTTGTTGCTGTCTGCGAAACATTGCTCAAACGTTGTGATTCTGGGCAGGTTTGAGAAACTTTCGAGGGAATGAAAAGTTTCTGCCAGTCGAGATCCCCCAAAGGCTGAGGGAATTATGCGTTTGATTTCTGCACACTGCGCAGACATAACAAATAAAACTCTGGGGCTCATGACTGGAAGGATCCTGTTGCCCGAGACGCTGTGCTTGTCACACTCTGGCCAATCGCTTGGTCGCCAGTGGTGCATACCACAATCACCCTTGTTTAATTAACCTGTCAGGACAAAATCAGATGCAGTACTATACTGAGCTACAGTCCGTACAGAAGTACTTGCTTTCCTTCAAACTCAAGATTTGCTGGCCCCAATTCACCCTAACCGTGATGGATGAGATTGTTCTCCAACTTTCATCACTCCTGTTCCCATGCGCCACTCAGTTCAAGGCTACCCCCTTGTGATACCCCTTACCAGCTCCATGGTATCCACCCGAAACGTTTTGCTGCTTAGCTTCGCGCAATGGCTTTCTCATTCCTCAACTTGCCTCGTCCCAGCCAACCGAAGCCTCGCGACAAGTAGTGCGATTCAGCACGCACCACTTCTCGCTCAATCAACAATTGACCCATTTCTTCGATCGAGAAACTCTGCGGTCTGCCATGCTCGTCTTGGATCCTGTCGTCATCGCCTTCAAGGCGCTCCCGCCATGGGTGATCGCACTTGGTAGTATCGTGTTCACCACGGCGTTGTTGGCACAGTGCACGGGCTCGTCGAAAGGCAAATCGACCGTGAAGCCGCGCAAGATCCATTACCTCGGCACGAAAATCCCGATCATTGGCGACATGCTCGAGAGTCTCAAGCATGTAGGACGCCATGACTGGATCTCAGAGACAAGTCTACGTTTCCAGAACGAGCCGTGGCAGATCAACATTCCAGGTGCTCCAAAAATTATCGTGCTCTCGGATCCGGCCACCATCGAGGCCGTGATGGTCACCCAGTCCGAAATTTTCGTCAGAGGTCTGCCAATTCTAGACATCCTCCACGATCTCTTAGGGGATGGGATTGGTAATGCCGACGGCGAGCAGTGGTTCCACCAGCGCAAGACCGCGGCCAAGTTCTTCTCGGCGCGTACGCTGCGCTTGTGCATGATGAACACGATGCAGCGCAATGTCGACCAGGTTCACCAGCATCTCGATACCCATTGTGGCACTGGACGCCTCGCGAACCTCACCGAAGTCTTGCAGCAGTTCACTCTGCAAACATTTCTGGAAGTCGGTGTTGGCATGGAAGCTCCCATCATCGGAAAGTCGGAACCAGAGGCTTTCAGGGCCTTAGATGATGCTAACTCCCTGATCGTCCGACGTATAGCGCTGCCTACATTCGTGTGGAAGCTTCAGCGTTTGCTCAACGTCGGACGCGAGAAGAAAATCAAGGAACTGATGACATGTGTCCAGACGTACGTAAACCACCTGGTCAATCAAGTTCTGTCGAAGAAGAACGATGGCGACGATCAGGGCGAGAAGATCCGCACGGCGGTCGAACTGTTCGTCGAGCACAGCGGTGATGACAAGGCTGGTCTGCGTCCTCGGGACCTGGTGGATTTCGTGTTGAACTTCTTAATCGCAGCTCGCGATACTTCGGCGGTGACAACACAGTGGTTCATCTACGAACTGAGCAAGCATCCAGAAATCGAAGCCAAGATCCGTGATGAACTCGCGCTCAAATTGCCGCAACTTGGTGTGGGACACGATGAATACATCACGGCTGATCACGTAAAGCAGCTCGTGTATCTGGAGGCGGTGATCAAGGAGACCCTACGCCTTCATCCTGCCGGCCCACTCATGTTTCGCATCGCCGAGCAGGATACTGTCATCAACGGTGACATCTTCATCAAAAAGGGAGAGGTGAACTTGGCAGTTTACGCGATGGCGCGGAACCCTCGCGTGTGGGGTCCGGATGCGGCGGAGTTTAAGCCCGAGCGATGGATCGATGCCAAGACAGGCGAGCTGCGCTCTTTTCCATCGACCAAGTTTTTCAGCTTCGGTGCTGGCCCACGCTCGTGCATCGGAATGAAGCTCGCCATGATCAATTTGCGCGTGCTGACTGCCAACTTGCTCCACCGCTACAAGTTCGAGATCGATCCAGCGTGCGACGGCAGCCACATCAACGCAGTTGCGTTGTCGCTGCAGCACAATCTCTTGGCCAAGGTCGAGCGCGTTTAAGTTCGCTACACCCCTCATCGGAGCCACTTTCTCAAAACTGCACTTCATTTTGCATTGCGACCTATGGATACCGGGGGTAGTTTCGCACGGAAACGGAATAAGCACCACGAGAAATTGAATATCCGGATGGTCAAATCTCAAATTCAAAATGACTTTTGGCCAGAGTTTGTGGGACCAGTAAAGCCCACCATTGAGTTATCCTGGTTGTGCTTAGGAGTACACCAGCTCTCAAGGGATTATCTCTTCCCAGAAATCTAAGTTCGAGTATTGCGACCTATAGTGCGATACATAGACCAGTAATATAACGATGAAAAACTTACGAAAATAATCAAATGGTAGCGACAATTCTATTCGTTTTCAATGACATTTTTATCAACTCGTACGACGTTCAGTGTGGGGCTGTAGAACAAAAAGTACGGTACTATCATCCAAATATACAGGTATATTAGCAGCAACGTCTTATATGTTCGAGGATGATTCAGCAGGGTATAAATTTCTACAGTCAGAAAGTTCGATGATGTTTGCGAAACAGCATTGATGAATGTGGACGAGCGTACAACAACGAATGGAGCTTCCAAAAAGCAATTCCCGAATGAAACTCGGGCCAATTCGGATCCTTCAGCGTGCAGGTTTACGGAACACATAGTATGAAAACATGAGATAGTGTATCATGCTTGTAAGTGTGACGCATGTAGCAACCGCGGCAAGACCATGGTCAGGATCTCACGCACGTTCGCGTGTACGCCAGTCGCGTCATTATTCACGGGCGGTTCTACTACTAGCTCATTGCCCTTGACGATGCCGTCCCGTACGCGTCGGCCACGAGCCGCGGGTGGGCGTGGGTGGGTGGGGAGCAGGTCGCCACGCGTCCGATACCACGCGTGCTGGGACGGCCACACACGGCCACACACGGCCACACACGGCCACACGCGGTCACACACGGCAGCACACACAGGTCTGGCACGGGAACGGCGGTGACGGCGGGTGGTGACATGGAACGACGCGTGCAGCAAC
Source organism: Pythium aristosporum (assembly GCA_023337755.1). Classification (NCBI taxonomy): domain Eukaryota; phylum Oomycota; class Peronosporomycetes; order Pythiales; family Pythiaceae; genus Pythium; species Pythium aristosporum. The sequence continues at coordinate 19,101 of JAADXL010000555.1, read as the reverse complement.
CGCGCCAAGATCGCGATTGTGCTCAAAGGCCAAATGGTCTCAGCACGGCGCCACACGGCCGATATCACGCGCGCTGGGAGGGGGCTTGCACGGGAATGGTGATGTGGCGAGGTGCGGCGACACGATGGCCCCCGCGCCGCCAAAACTATAGTGTGGGATCAAATGTGATCAGGTGGTTGCGCACCCTCTAGAACACTGCGTATTTCCGGGAAGAGTGCTCTGCTTTTCAACTGCCTCTTCTTGGGGTTCTTCGATCGGAAGAATCGTTGAAGTTGCGGACGAGCAAGTCGCCTCTATTTAGAGAGGGAAATATGCGATAAATATCCTGAAATGGGTACAGTATTCCCTTGCCTCAGCGCAAAACGTCAATTGAACGTTTTGAATTGGGACTTCGTATACTGCATTCAAAATCGAAAAAGAACAACATCATTTTCAGGAGGGTGTGGTTGCGCTGAGGCCAGGGGAAACTGTAATAAAATGGAGCCAATCTTACGAACGTAAACAAATGCGAGCTGGCATGGATTTCCCGTCCGCATCAAGCGTCACATATGCACAACCAGCCCCCTTCCCTATTTCTCTGTATATCTCAATTTTGCGAACGCTGCACGAGCGCCCAAGCCTGAAAATAGCTACCGAGACACCTAAGAATTAAGTCTCATATTCGTCGGGTTCCTGGGGAAATTTAATTAAACTCAGTTTTCGTACTTCAACAGTTTTCTCCTGTACGACACTTAGGGATGGTCTAACCCACATTTTTTTTGAGACCCATTAGGTTCTAGGTTTTTGGCTTGAAAACCTATTTTTTCTAGGTTGGGTTTTTCTCAGAGCAGATCTAGAACTATTTACCATTTTCGCATATCAGGATCCCGAAAATTCTCGAATATTCGATTACGATCCCGAAAATTCTTTCAATGTCCAGGAAATAACGAACCAAAGGAATCTCATCTCAGTTCTGAATTTGCATCCGCCTGCACAAATGCAAATCCTCGCTGTAACTCCTTTGGGGGGCACATCGCAAGTAGAACAGCAAATGGTAGTCACTTCACTGTGGGCCTGATGGCAAGGTTCCGATACAGCCCTTCAGCAGTACGCGTGACCAACACCTTCCCTGTTGTTCTAAGGTCATGTATTTAATGTTCTGCTCGAGAGAACCGTCCCGGTCGTCACTAGAGTGGTTGATGTCCATGGTGTCCGTAGTCCAAGCACTTGTTGCGTTCACTGAGACTTCAATTTTGACACCAGGAGATGCTGGAGTGTGTGAGGTGTCATAAGAACCTAAAACCAAGCCTATTTTTGGAAATAGGTTTTTACCAATAACCTATTTTAAAAACCTATTTTTCAAACCTAGCTTACCATCCCTAGCCATACCAAAAGATCCTTCGTTTTCACCCATGTTTCGTCAGCCCGTCCAGTCCTCTATTAGAGTCACCTACTGTACTCCATGACACCACCTGTTCTTCCTCCGTTCGCCACTTCCACCCCCAGTCGTGTCTGTCGCACCTAGAGAACCGGTCGGAGCTCTTCGCCATTTCCTTCAGTCTCTGCGCCTCCCCCCTCTCGCGCTCCATTCTCAAGTCTCGCTTTCCTCTGCACCATGTCGACGAGCCGCAAGTACGTCAAGGGGCTCGCCGGCGGCGGCATGCACACGGGCCGCCGCAACCGCCAGGAGACGATGCTCTCGATCCGCAAGGCCAAGAAGGAGGACGCCTACGCGACGCGCCGCAACCTCAAGGCCAACCATTTGCTCGACGATGCCGCCATGGCCGCTGCCATGGAGGCCACGGGTGTTCTCCCTGAGGCGCCGGCGGGCGTGGACCAGGCCGGGGACGCGGCGGGGGTCGCCGCGGCCGCGCACAAGGACGCGCAGTCGCGCAAGGAGCTGCTCCAGAATATCGCGTCGCGATCGCACGCGCTCTTGCTCGGGCTCCAGCACAAGGACGCCACGACGCGCCACAAGTCGATGCGCGGCTTTGTCTACTTGCTCTCGAGCGGCGTGCCGCCGCTCTTTGATGCCCAAGACTCACAGCATGTGGGGCTCTGGCAGACGATCCTCGCGGCGCTGCCGTGGTTTGTCGCGATCCTGAACGAAGACGTCAAGGACGCTGCGGCCATGCAACTCCAGTCGGACGCGGCGTTTGCGCTGCGGTTCATCGCGTCCATGGACAAGGCCAGCGTGGTCATTCAGGCCGGCGCCGTGCCGCAGCTCGTACAGCTCTTCAAGTCGGGCATTTCGGAGCTGCAGATCCAGGCCGCGTGGTGTCTTGGCAATGTCGCGTCCGAATCGGCCGAGTGCTGCGAGGTCGTGCTGCGTGCGTGTCCCATTGCCGTCGTGCTCCCGCATATCCGCATGGCCACGCCGTCGCTGCGGCGCGCGGCCGTGTGGCTGCTGCGCAGTCTCGTGGAGTACCCCGACGTGATCAAGCAGTCGGGCGCTCTCCAGCCCGACACGAAGCGCGAACTGCTCGAGACGCTCTCAAGTATCATCAACCAGCTCGCGGTTGACAAGGTGCAGAGCTTTGCGACCGCGAGCGGCAGCCCGCCACCGGCGGACGGCTCGGCGGTCGTGTTCAAGCCATCGCCGACCATTGCGCCGTGGCGGATATTCGAGATTGCGACCGACAAGCCGGCGCCCAACGACATTGCCGTCGTGCGGTTCCTGCGCGACGTGAACGAGACGACGGTCGAAGTCATGGACGTGGACGTGAACTTCGAGACGGGCGAAAACATGGTGTTCCAAGTGCCTCGCGCGGCGCTGCGCCCCATGCAGGTCGTCGACGACGCCATTGGCGATGAGGACGACCAGGACGAAGAAGAAGAAGAAGAGAGTCTGGACGAGAAAGTGCTCACGCTGTGCGATAGCTGCTGGGCGCTTGTGGAGCTCAGCGTCGAGGACAAGGACGTGATTGCTGGGGTCATTCAGGCCGGCCTGTGTCCGCGGCTCGTGGAGCTGCTCTACATTTCGCAGAGCAGTATTATCCTCGCGCCCATTCTGAGACTGCTGGGGAATATCGTGTCGGCCGATGTCGTGTTTTCGCAGGCCGTGATTGAGGCGCGTCTGCTCGAGGTCATGCCCAGTGTGATGACCAACACGAGCCGCGCTGTGCGCGAGGAGGCGTGCTGGATGCTGTCCAACATTGCCGGCGGACACGCCGAGCACGTGCTTGCATTGATCCAGGCGCCCGGCGTGGTGCCTAGTCTCTTGGAGCAAATGGCGTGGGCCGAGTACGGCGTCAAGCGTGAAGCGACGTGGGCCATCTGCAATGTGATTGTGCAAGCCAGCGCCGAGTACGTGAGCGAGATGGTCCGCATGGGTGTGCTCCAGTCGTTTAGCCCACTGCTGGAGGAGTGGGAAGACCCCATGGTCGAGCTCGTGATCCTCGAGGCCATTGATGGTCTTCTCCAGAAGACCCAGGGCGATGGTCGCATTGCAGTGGAGGAGAGTGGATGCCTCGAACGCATTGAGGACTTGTGTTATGACCAGAACGAAGAAGTGGGTCGTGCGGCCGCGCAGTTGATGGACGCGTGGTTCACGGACAATGACGAGGAAGACGGCGACGCGCGGATCGCCGGTCCGGCGGTCGTTGGAGAAGGCGACCAGGCGCAAGTGAGTTTCCAGCCGACCGAGGGCGCGGTGCAGTTCAACTTTGGTCAGCAGTAGGGACTGACGTGTAGATCTCCAGTCGAGTCGGAGGCGGCGAGCGCACACCGCCAACTCCAGTTTTCCCCCCCCCACTCTTTCTTTTAATCTCTCCAGCATTAATCCATGGCTTTCCTAGTGGGGATTCTGAATATGTGACGGAGTGTTAACGAAATGTAGCCATTGTCAATGAGCTCGTGGCTTTTGGTTGACGCACGGGAGGAACCAAAGCCATCTCCGGATTCCAGAGTCGTCCATTCCTTGAGGAAGAGCGTCTCTTCCAGATCGAAATTATACCCCCGCGGGGGTACTACAAGCTGCATGTCGCAGGGCTGGATGCAGAAGATGCAGTTTGTATGCCTGTCGAATCTTGAGGTTTTGAGGTCCGCGAAATTCGTGCAATCTGATTGGGCCACGACATGCTGTGACACGCACACGTAAGGGCAGTGTTCGATTAATCGCTGACAGCTTGTGACCGCCAAGTCTGAGAACGAGAGAAGCCAATCCCAACGTTGGACAACAGACTGACTCTGGAATCCAGACGTGTACGAGTAAACCCTCATTTGTTGTGTGTTGGCAGAGGAGAGACCAAACTCTGTAACGGCTCGCCTCGCTTCGTGCGATCGAAGTCTGCTCATCATCGAGTGCTTTGATGGTGGTTTCAGGACATAATTCTCAAATGGTCAACTGCACATTTCCATCGGACACATCAGTTCAGCCAGTGGTTCGTGGCGACTGGCCAATGGCTGCGTTCTGTTGGACAGCCAAAGCTTCAGCTCATCACGACCCTCTTTGTGTTGTGTGCGGATGGTGGTGGCGTAGGTTTCGACGACCGTGGCAATTCCATTTCACGGTTGAATTGACTCACTCCTAACTGCCAAAAGTTTCCAAAACACGGAAATTGACCCTAATCTCTCCCGCGCACTCCACAGCGTTCAAAGGTCATCTTTTGGATATCCCTTGCAGGGGATCGGGTTGACTATCGTTTTCCCTCTGCAATTGCACCAATTAGGGTTGGGGATTATGGTCATGTGGTAAATTACGCGAGCCTTCTCGAGTAAGGCTTCGTCTGCAACTTTCCCTCTCCCCTTGGATCCGTCCAAGACTTACTCGGTCATTCTGCAATTTGCCGCGTCGCGACCAAGTCGAAGGGAAACCCCTGCGCCGCTCGCGTCCTCTCTCTCTCTCTTCGCCTGCCAAGCTTCTCTCTCCTGCACGCCGTTGCATCTCGAGGAACTTCCAAGTCGTCACTTGAAGAAAGGAGCGGTAGATTCACCGATCCGTGCGGTTTTCCTGGGGAGCGCTTCTTTCCCGGTTCTCGCTCCAGAAACCCCCCCTCTCGCTTCGTTCGCGCTCTCTCCGTGAAGCCGACCCCCTCCCCCCCTTGAATGGACAACTCGGGGCTTTTACCTACGCCGAATGCGACGTTAGCTGGTGCCAGCCACGACGCCCTCGCGACGAACCGTAGCCTAGTTGGCGACGACCAAGACCTCGAACAGGACGGTATATCATGGCCCGACGTGATCGACGAGAACAACCGCTTGCGGGCGACGACGCAACGCACGCCTTCCAACGGCGCTGCCAGGTCTCCGCGCGCCCAGCCGACGACGCCGTCAGCTTTGTCTACTTTTTACCAGACGTTGGCTACGCCTAGAGACTCGACGACCTCGAGTCTGCATTTCTTCCCCGCCTCGGCGGGCGTGGAAGAGGACGGACTCGAGGGAGACCTCAACAATATTAATCAAGATCAAGATCAAGCTAATCGCGAGTCGCATCGCGAACGCTTTCTCAGTGACGCCGAGCGAATTGTCGCGGCCGATCCACGCAAGACCCGGGAGTCGTTCCGTGAACTGGAAGCGACCACGACCCAGGCCGAGTGGCACGACCGCTCGATCGCTGAAGTGTTGGCGATCCAACAAACGGACGCTAAGCACGGCCTGACCACTGATGAAGCCGTCAAGCGACTCGCAGTGCACGGCCCTAACTCGCTGGAAGCCGACAAGAAGACACCGGTGCTCGTGATTTTCCTATTGCAGTACATGAACCTTATTATGGGGCTCTTGTGTGTGGCGGCGCTCGCTTCGATCGCGCTCCAGGAATTTGTCGAGGGTTTTGCAATCTTCGGCATTGTAACGCTCAACGCCATCGTCGCAACTGTCCAGGAAAAGAACGCTAGTGACGCTCTCGACGCGCTTCAGAAAATGTCGTCGCCGCAGTGCGTCGTCATGCGCGACGGCCGCCAGCAGGTCATTCCAAGCGAGCAGCTCGTGGATGGAGATATCGTTGTGCTCGCGACCGGTGACATTGTGCCGGCTGATATCCGCCTCGTGTTTAGCTCAGACTTCAAGGTCAATGAGATGATTCTGACTGGCGAGTCGGAAGATGTGCTCAAGAAATACGATGCCGTCATGTCCAAGCCAGAAGCCGGCAAGGCTGAGAAGCTCACGGCTAGCAACATGGTGTTTTCTTCGACCTCTGTGGCCACTGGCAACGCTGTCGGTGTTGTCGTGGAGACGGGAATGGGCACGCGTGTCGGCTCGATCGCGGCTTTGCTCAAGGGCTCGTCGCTGACCAAGGATGGCAAGAAGAAGAATTTCGTGCAACGCTTTATGGAGAAGTACCAACCCAAGATGACGCCGCTCCAACACTCACTCCACCGACTCGGTGTGTTTATGGGGACGGCGGTGTGTGTCGTGTGTGTGGTCGTGTTTGTCGTCGGCATGGCCCGTGGCAACAGGGATCCTAAGCACCCGGAGCGGCCGATTTGGCTGTACATGGTCATGATCGCCGTCACTCTCGCCGTGAGTGCCGTGCCCGAGGGTCTCCCGATGGTCGTGACGATTTGTCTCTCGACTGGTACGGCCGACATGGTCAAGCAGAACGTTCTGGTCCGCAAGCTCGCGGCGGTCGAGTCGCTCGGTGCCAGTTCCGTGATCTGTACCGACAAAACGGGTACGCTCACTGAGGGCAAGATGACTGCCATCAAGATGTGGGGCGACTCGCTTGAGTATGCTATTACGGGTGCGGGCTTTGACCCTGTGGGTGAGATTCTCCACAATGGTGTTAGCCAGACCAAGAGCAATGCACTCGTGCGCACGACACTCCTGTCTGCCACACTCTGCAGCAACACGAGTCTCCAAAAGGAAACGTTGGAAGATGGCCGAGTTGTCTGGGTTCCCATGGGCAACTCGTCTGAGGCGCCGCTGGTCGTCGCAGCGGCCAAGGCCGGTTTGTGGCGTGAAACTGTCATGGAAGACTACCCACGTGTCGCCGAAGTGCCGTTCTCGTCGACCCGCAAGATGATGATCACGGTCACGGAGTTGTCTGCGGGCAAGCCCTTCGGTGATCTTCACTTGCCGTACGGCACGCAGTTTGTCGCCAACGTCAAGGGCGCGCCCAACTACATTGTGAAGAACTGCACTGAGTATGTTCGAACGGACGGCTCCGTCGCCTCCCTACGTGCGAGCGATCGCCGTAACATTCTCGATGCCGTTGACTCGCTCTCGTCGCAGGCTTTGCGTGTGCTGGCTGTCGCGATCCGTCCGCTCCCAGCTCTCCCGTACGACAGCTCGGAAGAAGATGTTGACAACAAGTTTGATGCCTTGTGTGAGCCGCTCATTTTCGTCGGGCTCATTGCGTCCATCGATCCTCCGCGCCAGGGCGTCAAAGAGTCGATCATGCAGGCTCGCAGTGCCGGCGTGCGCACGGTCATGATTACGGGTGACTACCATAAGACTGCTGTCGCGATCGCACAGAACATTGACCTCTTGGGAGTTGGTGCCAACACTGAGGAGGAGGCCGTCGACTGTAACGTACTTCGCCCGCACGGAGAGTACATTCCTGAGCATGAGCTCGACGAAATCACGAGCCGCTGCTCAGTGTTTGCCCGAGCGAAGCCTGAAGACAAGATTGAGATTGTGAAGTCACTGCAACGCCAGGGCCACGTCGCGTCCATGACCGGTGACGGTGTGAACGATGCACCAGCACTGAAGGAGGCCGACATTGGTGTCGCAATGGGCATTGCCGGTACCGCCGTCGCCAAGGGTGCCTCGGACATGATTTTGACCGATGACAACTTCTGCAGCATTGTCGCGGCCGTGGAGAAAGGACGGGAGATTTACGCCAATATCCAGCGGTTTGTCTGCTTCTTGCTGTCGACGAACTTCGGTGAGATCACGATGATCTTCACGGCCATCGCGATTGGCATGCCCAACCCATTGGAGCCGCTCCAGATTCTTGTACTCAATATTTTCGCCGATGGTATGGCCGCCGTGGCGTTGAGCTTGGAGAAGGGCGACGGCACAGTGATGCTTACCGGTCCGCGTCCACGTGCGCAGCAAATTATTCACGGCCGCTTGTGGGTGCTCGTGCTTTTCAACGCGTTCCTCATCGCGCTCGGTGCGCTTATCGCGTTTACCTTCGGCCTCTACTGGAACTTTGACAAGATCCTGCTCAACGATATCATGTCGGACGTCGACTTTGACGCCGGGCCGGCCGGTTACCGAAATGCCGTTTGCAAGCGCTGGATGGGTATGAGTGACGGCTGGCATCAAGTTTCGAACTGCAACGCCCGAACCCTCGGCGGTGATCTTCGCTTCCCACCGGGTGTCCCGCATGACGATGTGACGTGCTATGACGGCAATTACGACTGCATCTCGGAAGGCATCTCGCGCGCGCAGACAATGACGTTCATCTACATCACCAACATGGAATTGTTGCGTGCGTACACGGCCCGCAGCTTTACCAAGTCGGTGTTCCACCAGTTCCTCGCCAACAAGTGGATGCAGTGGGCCGCCGTTGGCTCCGTCATTCTCACAATTTCGGTGACCAACATCCCCGTGATCATGGACGATCTCTTCGGATTTGCCTACATTGAGTGGTACCAGTGGCTGTTCTCGATTCTTTTCTCGATCATCATGGCGATCTTTGGCGAGACGATGAAGTGGATCTACCGACGACGCGACCGCAAGAAGCTCGAGTTCCAGACGATCGAAGACGGCTTCAAGAGTGCGCTCCACGAGCTTCACAACCTGCGTGTCCACGTTCAGCGCGTCGAAGAGAAACTGGAGGTCGCGATCGAGACAAGTTACGTGCGGTACGCTCCACCTGCGGATGCGGTGGCGCCGTCGTCCAACACGTCGGGCTCGTCTAATAGCTCGGCAGCGTCTTCGCCGGCCTTCAAGTCGCCGGCTGGCAAGTCCGCGAGCGACTTCAAGTTGCCGGGCAGCGACTTGTAGTCCGCGTTTTCCTTTCCCTCTGCATTTTGAAGAGTCTGCGCCTTGATCCATCCCCACGAAAAATCCCAGAAACAATCAGCCTCGGCAGACCTGCATATTCAAACACACCCAGCTCCCGCGTTCTCTCTCACATGGGTGGTGAGACTTGACCAACCTTCTCAGATAAACACAAAAATACACATTGCATATTGGAGCAAACCAACAACAAAGACTTCAACGTGGAAGGATACGGTCGTTGTTGCAAGTGAGAGACTCTTCACATGACGATCGTTCCAGGTTCGGGGATGTTGGTCGAGATGGCCTTGTGCGGCAGAATGAGTCCGCCGTTGATGTACTTTTCGTCTTTGACCTGCACGTCCTCGCCGATGACCGTGATTCCTTCAATGCGGCACTAGCAGACCACACAATCCATACAGAACGTTAGTCTTGTCCCCATACTCTGTAGCATCCCATAATGCATCATGTTCATACCCATCGCCCGATGGTAGAGCCCCAGCCGATGATACTCGAGCTGATCCACGAATTGGCACGGACAGTCACGCCACGAAGCAGCGTCGTGCGACTCAGCCGCACGCCCGACTCGATCACACAGCCAGGACCAACGACGACGTTCGGGCCGATCAAGCAGCTCTCGCCAATGACTGCCGACTCGTCCTGGCGAGATAACAAAAACAAATAATTGAGTGGGAACACCAACCCAATTATAATCCACCAAGTAGTCCAAAACGCACCACCATGACGCTGCCGACAAACTTGGAGCCGGTCGTGAGCTGAGCTGGGTCCGTGCGTTGCACAAAGTCGAGATGGAGACACATGCCCTGCAGGAAATCCTTGGGCTGGCCAATGTCCATCCAGTACCCGGGCAAGACCATCGCATAGAGATTCCCCTCGGCAGCCATTTGCGGGAACACTTCTTTTTCAATCGACGTGGGCCGTAACTGGATACGGTCGAGAATCTCGCGGCTGAAAATGTAGATGCCAGCGTTGATTTTGTTGCCCACGTACTCGCGGGGCTTTTCCACAAAGCGCTGGATCATGCCGTCGTCGCTGGCGACCACGACACCATACTTGGACGGCTCGTCCACGCGCGTCACGAGGATCGTGCCTTCGGCGCCGTGGCGCTGGTGAAAGTCGAGAAACTCGGCGAGCCGGTACTCGCAAATCACGTCGCTGTTAAACACGAAGAACGGATCACCCTCGTCGAGCAGTTCCCGCGCGAGCGCGAGCGGACCGGCCGTGCCCAGGGGCTCATACTCGTGCGAGCACGTGATCTTGATCTGGTACTTTGTCTCCATGGCCGCGAGCGCCTGCACCATGACCTGTGGCTGGTAGTTGACTGCCAAGATCACCTCTGTCACGCCCACCTAGAGTCGAAGCCGAGTTCGTAAGGGGACGATATAAAGAGAGAGAGAGAGAGAGAAAGAGGGAGAGAACGCACGGCGACGAGCGCTTCGATCTGGTGAGCGAGCACCGGCTTGTTGCAGAACTCGACGAGCGGCTTGGGGCACGAGAGCGTGAGCGGCCGCAGCCGCGTGCCAAAGCCGCCCACCAAGATCAGCGCCTTCATCTCGAGGTGATCCCTTCACGTTGGAGACGTCCGGGAAACGGCGGGGATGAGACTGTACTGTAGCGAGTCTGAATAGAAGGATTTAGCCATTATTGGTAACGTTGATTGGATGATAATACTACCATCGATGTCTATGATGGGATGAAATCATGCGAGCATGAATACTTTGTGTTGCAGTAGCTGACCAAGCAGGATTCGTTCACCTTCCATGCATATCCTGTGACAACAGTGGCGTAAGCGCATTGGGTTTCTCGCGGCCCGCAGTCTGCGAAGGAGCTGGAGTCAGTGTGATGGGTGCGAGTGAGGTCACAGCAACGGGCCGTGCCACATTCATTCGGCTTGACCACTAGGATTTACCGGCTTCTCACGCACTGGGTGCTGACTTCAAAACGCACCATAATCGCAAATCCTGTTTGAAACATTTCATGAGAGGTTCAAGAGCGCACAATCGCATGTACGAGGCGCGAGCTCTGTGGCGCATGTGCGACGTGTGCACAGGCGAGGAAAGGCAGCACAGCATCAAACTATGATTGGCTAACACTCTTACGCCAAGGATACTGATTGGCTGGCTGCAGGTGATGACGATTGATTCAATGTCTGTGCCATGAAATCAGTCTGCGAAACACCGACACAGATTCCTACAGTATCTCTGTACCTATGCGGCAGCGACACCCAGCCCAAGCTGTGATGGAGACACAGAGAGTGACCGACATGGAGATATCTCGGTTCTCTCCGCTTCGTAGAAGGGCGGTCGCGCAATGGCGGTCGTCAGGACAGCTATCCTGGCCATGAAAACCATCTCATTAGTCAACTTTCACTCGACCAAGCAATCTTCCTCCAACAATGACTTCAGCACCACAACCTATCCATCTCGTCTCGCTCCCGCGTGATGCGCTCGACCGCACTATGGACTTTCTCACGGGCTGGGAAGTACTCGCGCTTGGGTGCGCAAGCCAGTCTCTCTACTACGAGGTCGAGCGAGACCAACGCGTGTGGCAGAAGCGGATACCTGCACAACACTTTAATACCGAGGCGATGGACCCACCAAGAACCTCACTGACGTGGAAGCAGAAGTACACAGCTGCACAGTCGTTGCGTCTACACGGAGGCGACCGGGAAGACGCCATCCCGCTACCCAGCGACACCGCCGCCAAGTGGGAGTCGGAGGCATTCTCCATCGATATGTGGTTCTGCATGCTGCCTCGGTCTCCGGCAGATCCAATCTCTCATGTAGGAGGTATTCTGCTCGGAGCACAGTCGTCCGTCACACCTGAACAGGACGAACAAAAGAATCCCGAGTTTCACCAGCAGCTCATCCACGTGGACCCAGCGGGGAACTTGTACTGCTCCGTGACCAAGAACAAGCCCATCGTCAAGACCAAGCTGCAGCTCAAGCGGTGGTACCATGTCGCGCTAACGTACTGCAGAGAGCTGCAGTGCGTGTACCTCGATGGCGCGTTAGTGCACGTCATCCAAGAACCATTCCATGTCGAGTGGACCAAAATGAAGGACCTTCAGTTCGGCACGGGCTTTATGACGTACGGCTCCAAGGGCCGACCCAGCGACGAGTTTGTCGGCTGGTACGGTTTCCGCGGGCTTCTCGATGCCCACCGCGTGTGGGACCACGCGCTCTCGATGGGCGACGTGCAGCGTCTTGCACGCGGGGAACGAGTCTCCCACAACACCCTCCCGGCGTGGCCATCGCAGAACGAAGTCGGACAAAAGGCAAAGGATCTCGTGCACTGCACGCGACCGCTCGAGCGCCACTACGCGGGCGTTTCATCTCGCTGAGCTCATATCATTAGAAACCAACTCTGCACGAAATACACCCATCTACTTATATAATAATTACGTGAAAGTCGCACTTAGCTCCACGATACCGGCAAGAGCGCGATCTTGGGAGTGAGGGGACTGCCCAGTCTCACCGGAGAGTGAGCGGCCTTTCGCGCTCCAATGGGGAAGACGCCACCTGCGTCAGTTGGCTTTCTGACTGGACTTCAACTCTCTGCGACATGTGACGCCGCCCACTCTCGTCAGAATCAGAAAGTGGGCCCGGACCTCTGAAACTGGATAGAAGGACCTGCATTCCTGCCTTGCCGCGTCTGATTTATGATGTGATTGGCTATAACTGAGCTCCTCAACGGATCCCATTGGGTCCGGATGACGCAAACGCCGAGGTTCCGAAACTGCAGTCAGCCTGAAATGGGAATGGAATGGATTTTTTGGGACCAGCCGCCAACGGAAACGAAGAGGTTTCTCCGCCCCATCATCATCATCAGTTTCGACCATCTCACAACGCAAAAGGACCTCTTCAGTTCCACGCCAGCAGCTCCACCCGTAACAGCCCAGCAGCACTATACTAGCACTATGGGCGCCACAGCGTCTCTGGAGGCGACCGCAGTGCTGTCGCCACAACCGCACGGTATCACGGATGATCGCAGCCAGACGCAACGGCGCCGTCGCCGCCGTGGCAACAAGCCCAGCTCGGGTGCCACGGACCTGCTGCGGTTCGATCGACTTCCGCGAGAAGTCTTCTCGAACCTGCAGGGCTTCTTGCTGGGCGTCGACCTGTTTACGCTCTCGCACGTGAACCGGCTTTTGTTCCAGGCGCTTTCCCACGCACCCATGTGGAACGCGCGCATGGCCAACTACGACTTCAACCCGGCCGTGTACAGGCAGTACCTGCAGGAGACGGCCAAGATGCGGTACGCGCAAGGCCGGTCGCTCAAGTTCCCAGGCGTCGCGGTCGACTCGAAGCGCACGGGGGTCCACGACCGCGGTGGAAGCGTGGCATTGCCACGCATCGTGCGCATGTTCCACCTCGATCCCATCGCGTTTGATATGTGGTTCTGCCTACTACCACCGCACGCTAGTGACGACGGACGCCACGTGTTTACGGGCGGCGTGCTCTTTGGCTCGCAGTCGGAGCCGGCCTTTGCACGCCACTGGCCGGGCCAGCACGAACACATCGTGCACGTGGACAAGGACCGCAATCTGTACTGCTCGCTCATGTGGCAAAAGCCCGTGGTCGCGACCAAGCTGTCCTACAATCGCTGGTACCACGTCGCGCTGAGCTTTAACGGCGAAGAAGAGCGCGTGTACGTGAGTGGCAAGCTCATGCACACTGACACGAGCCGGCAAATGACGGGCTGGAGTGATCTCCCGTTTGCACAGTTGGGCACGGGCATGCTGAGTCTCGAGTCGCCCGGTCGGCCGTCGCCCGAGTTCCACGGCTGGTACGGGTTCTTTGGCTTGATTGATGACTTTCGCATCTGGAACCAGGCGCTCTCGGCCGAGCAAATCCGCAAGCTCGCACACGGCGACTTTGTCAAGACGTCGCCGTCGTACCGGCTCAAGCGCGTGGTGGGGTCGGCGACCTGCGGCCGCGTCCAGAGCGTGCGGTGCTCCCGACCCGTGGAGCGGGTCGTGGAGATTGTGCCACTGCGGTCCAAGAAGAAGAAGCTCCACCAGTGGCTCAAGAGAGTGCGACGCAGCAGCACGGAGAGCGCGAGCTGCATCTCGATCCGCGCGTAATACTTTTGGAGAGATACGAGTGGGGTCTCTGGCTTGCATGTCTAGAATGTTGTGGTGTTTATCATTGGATGGATATGGCTCAAATATAATGGATTGTCTACAAGCATTGAGAAAAGAAAGCGGCAGACGTGCGTGGCATGCGTCAATGGCCTGATTCCATATCCGCCAGCCGCACTTTCCACTTGAAGAGCCCATGTCTGAGTCGTCTGGTTGAAGTCATCTGATTGGCTAGCTCATGGTGATACGGATCATTGATTGGCCATTGATGGGCTACATATCTGATACGGAAGCGGAAAAGGCATGCTGAAGCCGAGTTCAGTGTGCATCTCTCTCACTCGCGGCCAAATAGAATGTCGACGATATCGCTGCGCGCGGACACTGGACGTTTCCAGACGCAGCGGGACTCCTCCATCCGCAGCTCCCTTCAAGGGTTCCGCTTTGAGTCGCTGCCCAGCGACGTCTTCGACGCGATCTCAGCGTGTCTCTTGGGCCACGAGCTCGTACAATTCTCGCACGTGAACCGGCGCATACGCGTCGAGCTGCTGAGCGATCCACGCGTCTGGACGTCTCGGCTACGGTCCAGCAGCGTTGATGAGCGTGCGAACGAGAATGCCACAGCGGCCAAGCGGGCGTACCTCTCCGATACATCGTTCTTATTCCCGGGCACTGGCATCGACACGAGCGACGCGAATGCGCGTGGCGCGTGCGTGCCGGTGCCGACGTTCTTCCGTCGCGAACCTCGCTTCCGTCAATCGCCACGTGAGAACTCGCAGCTGCTGAACCACCCGTTCACGATGGATCTGTGGTTCAGCATCTTGCCGAGTGATGAGCAGCGATACGACGGCGGCGTGCTGGTCGGTGCGCAGTCGGTGCCGGCGCAGGCGACCGACCGCTGGGCCGACAACAATCAGCAGTTTGCGTACATGGATACACAGCGCACGCTCTACTGCTCTGTGCTCGGCCACGACGAAGTCATCGCCGAGCGGCTCGAGAGCGAGCGCTGGTACCATCTCGCGCTGGCGTTTGACGGCGGCGAACAGACCGTGTACCTCGACGGCGTCATCCGGAATCAGACGCAAGGATCGGTGCACCACGAGTGGACGTACCTCCACTACACGCAGCTTGGCTCGGGCCACGTGAGCGGCGCGTCCGTCGCGAAACCCACGCCCGATTTTGGCGGCTGGTACGCGTTCCGCGGCCTCATCGACGAGTTCCGCCTCTGGAAGCGAGCGCTCGAACGGTGTGAAGTCGAGTCGCTCGCGAGAGGGATCGTCATTAAGATCCGTCCTGTGTACTCGCTGCGTGCTGCGAGTGATCTGGAGCTGTGCGGCGCCGTGCAGCGTGTGCGCTGCTCGCGGCCGCTCGAGCGCTGGTGCGTGCTTCGAGGCGGCTCCAATTAGCCTCATTTAGTTTTTGATTACTGCTTATTGTAGACCAGAACACTGTAGTCAGACGAAATATATCAATAAAACTAAGCTAATCACATGTTTGCGAAGCTGTTAGAAGGTTGTGGATCTGCTGGCTCTTGTCCGACGTGGCAGCACGAATGGCGCGCGCGATCATGCGCTACGCGTGCGGCGGCGGCGGCTGCTTCCCCGCAACCACGACCACGACCGCCAGCGTCTGTGCGTTGGCGTCAGTGCCGCGCGAGGTCTGGGACAAGATTGTCGAGTGCCTCGTCGGCTGGGATCTGCTCGCGCTCGCCTGCGTCAGCCGCGTGTTCCGCACAGAGCTGCTGGTGGATGCGTCGCTCTGGGCCGCGCACTTGCCCCAGCCGTTGCAGTCTACTAGTACTGAAATGCTTAGCTGCAAGGCCGCCAAGCGTGCGTACGCATCTCACAAGTCGTTCCGGTTCCGAGGGCAGCGCATCGGCGTCGACAGCGTCTCACTGAATAGCGGAGACCGTGGCGCGTGCATCGAGGCGCTGCGGTTCCTGCCGACGGCGAGCCAGCGTGACGTGCAGCTTTTTGTGCCACTCGCGCCGCGCAGATTCTCCATCGACCTGTGGTTCAGTCTGCAGCATCCTGACGGCACCACGTTCAGCGGCGGCATACTGCTCGGCGCGCAGTCGGCTCGCTGGCAGGACGCCATGGTCTGGCCCGACTACCACCAGCAGTTTATCCACGTCGGCCCCCACGGGGATTTATACTGTTCGGTCACGGGCGACAAGCGCGTGGTGGGGGAGCCACTCGAGACACGCCGCTGGTACCACTTGGCACTGGTGTTTGAGGGAGACCACGAGTGCGTGCACCTCAACGGCTCGCTCCAGCGGCGCACGAACGGCGCGCTCCACCGTGACTGGCGTTCGCTGTATTTCATGCAGATTGGCACTGGGTGTATCAGCGCTGGCAGTGTAGGCGTGCCGAGTGCCAAGTTCTCCGGATGGTACGCGTTCAACGGCATGGTCGAGGAACTACGCCTCTGGGAGGAGCCGCTCACGCCCAAGCAAGTCGAGACGCTCGCACAAGATAGAGAGATCGCATTGAAACCGGCGGGATCGCTCTCGGCTTGTGAACAGTCCACGCATCTCGGTGGGGTCGAGAAAGTGCGCTGTTCGCGACCACGCGAACGAATGTGCGTCGAGTGGAACCGGTGAAGAGAGAGACAGAGAGAGGGAGAGAGGACCGAAAGGGACCACGGTCGCCAGCGCGTGCCACCATAGCCACGACAACCCCATGCGCCTCCTGTGACCAGGAGCGCAGGCTGTGCTGCCCACGTGCGCGACGCGTTGTCGCCTTCTACAGTATCAACGTAATACATTCACGTACTGTCCATGATGACGCCTCGTTGGGGTCTTCCAATCTGCGACATGTGGACGACATGTTCGCACTTGGAGAATGCACCATCTCCACCTCTCATAATGGTAGATATTGGGGAGACTGCTTTAGACAGGTTCAGACTCAATCAGGAAGAAACGAAGTATAAAGATCTCGGCCCCACAAGCGCTCCATCTCCAACTGAACCTCCCCAAGCTTCAACGTTCATCTCTGTAATGCTGAACTATTCAGTCCATATCTGCAATCGTATCTGTGTGTCTCACCTATTTCTGTAATAAACAAAGTCTCACATGTCTATAGTTGGAGTTAAACCATCGTTGAATGAGCATCTCTCGACGCCACGCTCGACTCCTCCTACCTCTTCGGGCCGGTCGGACGTCCCATTCCGAGAAACTCCCCGTCGACCCTAGAAGAAGCCTCTGGCTCCCCTCCCCCTCCTCCTCCCCCCATGGATCTCTACTGCGCGCGCGCGCTGCAGCCGCTGCTCGCCACGTCCTCCTTCTCCCCGCAAGACCAGATTTCTGCGGCGCTCGACGGGCTCCCCACGGAGCTGCTCGCGGCCGCGATCGCGCCCTTTCTCGACGGCTTCGATCTCGCGCAGCTCACGCTCGTCAACACGCAGCTACGGCGCGAGCTGCGTCGCCTGCCGCAGCTCTGGACGCAACGCATGCTCGCGGCGCCCGCGAGCGATCTCCACCACGCACTCGTGGATCCGCTCCAGCGGTACGTGGAAGACACGTCGCTGGCGTTTCGCGGCCAGGATCTCGCGTCAGCGAAGCGCGGCGACCGCTGCGCGTGCGTGCCCGTGGAGCGCGCGCAGCCGCAGCCGCGCGTGACCCACCATCTGCAGCAGCGCCGCCTCGGCCAGCAGCTCAACGCCGGGACGAACAGCTCGTTTGCGAACTCGCACTTACCGCCGCTGCCGTTCGCGCCGCAGCCCGTGGATCGCTTCTCGCTCGACGTCTGGATCAGCCTGCTCCCAAACGACGACGACGCGAGCGTGCTCATTGGCGGCATTGTGCTGGGCGCGCAGAGTGTGCAGTGGATCCACCCGATGGTCTGGGCCCATTGCCACGAGCAGTTTGTGCTCGTGGACACGCAGCGGAACCTCTACTGCTCGGTGCTCAACGGCCCCAAGCCCATTGTCAAGGCCTCGCTCGAGCTCGAGCGGTGGTACCACGTCGCACTCACGTACGGGAGCGAAGAGCAGCGCGTGTACGTGGATGGCGAGCTGGTCCATACCGACGAAGGCGAACTCCACCGCGAGTGGCCGCGGCTCGAGCACGTGCAGCTGGGCACGGGCTGCATCAGCGGCGCGTCGCGAGGCAAGCCCACGCCGAGCTTCTGCGGCTGGTACGGCTTCCACGGTCTCGTGGACGAGTTCCGCGTCTGGGACCACGCGCTCAGTGCCCACGAGATTGCGCGCCTGGCCCAGGGCTTGGCACCTTCGACACTGCCATGCTATGCGCTGAAAGACGAGGACGAGATCGACTACTGCGGCGCGGTCGTCGAAGTGCGCTGTGCGCGGCCCCGCGAAAAGTATACGACGTCGCTCGTGCGGCTCGAAAGCAGCAGCGTGTCGAACGTGGTGGTCGAAACGTCGTTCTGGGACTTTTTGGAGTGGCCGCTGTTTTTCGAAGACCCGCCGGCCGCGACGTCGCCCAGTGCGAGCAAGAAGCGGACGTCGCGGCGCGCGGCACGCATGATGGGGCTTGCTGGGAGATGCTGAGAGCAAGTGTATGTACATTAGTAGGGCTTCATTTATCTAGGGTTATATAATATATACAATACGAGTCATGTACGAGAGGGAGCGGTCAATCGCACGAGTGTCTGTTGGGTATAGGCGGACCTGCAGCCGAAGAGATATTCTCATGGAGAAGGTATCGACCTACCGAGGATGAGGCGCCATCGTGGTCAGTGTTCGGCCATCGGTACTCTGTCAAGCAAAACACAACCTTTTAATAGTTTTGATGGATGGATATCTCATTACCCGGTAACGGCTTTTCTCTGTGACAGTTTTGATTGATGGCATCCATCTGATGGCTCGGGGTTCTCGAACACCTCAGTTGAGATCGATCACGTACTCGAACGGGTCATTGCTAGGGTCCGTGATCGGCACGGTCTCGATCAGACCGGCAGCTTGGTCAGCTTTCGCTTTGCCAAACAGAAACTCAAAGAACGCGTGGCCCATGTCCAGCCCGGCCGTGACCCCAGAGCTCGTCCAGAACTTGCCATCGACAACCCATCGCGCCTTGCGGACCCAGTTCACGCGCGGGTGCGCAGACGAGATCTTCTTGAACTTGCGCTTGTTGGTGGTCGCGTTGCGGCCGTCGAGCAGACCCGTGGACG